>JAECUM010056778.1:0-10092 GCA_016617855.1 Megalonaias nervosa | reverse complement strand
CTGCATCGATGTCTACAATTTCTTTCACTTACAGTAATATTGTTTTTACTGTTGCAAAAAAAACAAAAAACAACAAAACAACAAAAAACAAACAGCAACGTCACAGCTTTCCTGCAAATATTTCTGGAGAAAAAAACATTGAAAGCAGTATGCCCTTTTCGTTTATTTAGGTAGCTTTCAATAACATGTATGTTTTCATACTTTTTTATTTTAAAAAAACCCATTAGATCTTTTTTTGACAGCATTGGTACTTTGCAGCAACATCTTCAGGAAGTTTAATATATTTAAGCAACTTGCTACAGTAAGCATTAACGATTTCATGCGGAAATAGCTGTTCTATTACTTGTGAACTTGGAGAAAACTCAGCTGTGAATTTCATGATAAGCTATGGGAATACGAGAAGTGGATGTCAAGTAGAACACTTCCGCCAAATAAACTCAAAAAGGTGCGCTTTTAGTGAACAATTCAAAATATTGAGTTCAACAGCAGTGTATAACGGTGAGAAATAATTTTTTTTTATGAGGGAAAGAAAATCCGGCATTTGGTACTGCTCATTGCACTCGTATGACTTTATAAATAAAACCGCAACATGAACGAATTTTGTAGATTTCACTGTTGCTTACTTGCTACATTCTTCTCAATAAAGTCGTTCTGACGACCTGAACGTTTAGCATTCATTTTTCAAGGGTCCACGAGCCGTATTTTTTATTCATTTGAACAAATGAGTAGAGCTGATATCGCTGCTTTACAAAGCTTTCGCTGTCTGCATGATAAACCGGAAACATTACCATGGACGGCATTTTAATGTGGCGACGCCAGACGGATGTAAGAAAAGATACACGTGTAATCATGTTTCATGCGATTAACTTCTACTGGCATTAACGAGTGGTCCAACAGTACACCTTGGTTCTGGAAATCATATAAAGGGTTATTTTTTATTGTATTGTTCTATACTTGACAAAGATCTTTTACTTCTTTTTCACTTGATATAATTAGACACAACTATAACCGAAAAAGATGATTAACTTTGGGCGACCAATATGTTGAGAAATAACTGACTGGAGAGAGAGAGAGAGAGAGAGAGAGAGAGAGAGAGAGAGAGAGAGAGAGAGAGAGAGAGAGAGAGCAGAAACACAAATGGTCATTGCAGAGAAAACAAATCGAGCTCAAACTCAAAAGTAAAAATGCAGCCATTTCTTAATGAAATAGTGCATCATATACATGCATAAAACGGTTCACGTTCTATTTCCTGATAGCAAAATATTGCTTTTAAATATATGTACTTCACTGAGAGTTACAGTTTACAAATACATATAGTAGCAGTAGTAGTTGTAGAGTCGGTCATAAAGAAGATGGATAGTTTTATATTGGGCTCCCTCCAATCAATCACATTCAAAAGAACAAAGCAAAAAAAAAAAAAAAAGATTTCAATCAAACTCGAAATAAATTTGTGAAAATTGCAAACAATTTCGTCTAATCGTATGTAATATCACAGGAACTTCGGTTCGAAATTTATAAATTGTCTAACTCTGTTGTAGAATTTAACTGCTCCTGTCTGTACTCGGTGATAAGTCCTATCCTAACTGCATAGACGAAGATCTGTCGTCGCGTAAAGCGGGTATATTTGTTGGGAGTAATCTGTAGAACAAACAGTATAGACCATGACGTTTTAAGCTAGTATAGACGGTAATTTGTAGTTATTATAAACTGACTGAAATGTTTTGCTTTTTTTTTTTTTTTTTTTTCCTATGCTATAGTCGACATGTACCGCATTTGATTTGCTGGCCACGATTCTGTGATGCGTATCAGAAACGATGTTCTATGATTTACGTCGATAATACTCAAGAAACATTGCAGCAGTTATTGATGTAATTTTTTTTTTCTGCTCGTATGACACGCATATTTAAATTATTCAGTAAAATTTATCATAAGATTTCTACCACACTTTTTATAGTATCTGTATGGTTGTTTGGTTGGCTCTTTTCTTCGAAAATGTTTTTTTTTTTTCAATAATGCGTGATTAAAACAGGTTAGAAAATAAGACAAAAGACTGATATTCAAATAAATAAATAAATAAATAAATAAATAAATAAATAAATAACATTTACCAAATTTATCATAAGATTCCTACCACACTTTTTATAGTGTCTGTATTGTTTTTTTGTTGACTCTTCGAAAAGTTTTTTCATTAATGCGTGATTAAAGCAGGTGAGAAAATAAGACAAAAGACTGATATTCAAATAAATAAAATAAATAACATTTACCAGATTTCATGTTTAACACTTCAAAAAACGAAAATAGCATTCAGTTTCACAATCAACTGTGCTAATGGATGCTGAGTACTAACATTTTCATCCTGCTTCTTGTTTCCAACATTTTTCCTAGGTTCGACTAAGACACGCCATGACACATCAGAACCTTAATTAGGCCAACTTTTTCACCAGCGCGTGATACATTGTCATATTAGTTTTATGCCTTCTTTTCTATTTGCACATCCAACCTTTGCGGCCTGAGAGACTGCTCAACGTCAATCAGGCGCTATTTTGCCGGGCAATCAGTACAAAATAAATTATGCAAAACATGTCGATAAACCAGGAAAAGACCTTTGCAAGACTCCAATTTATGAGTCAGGATCATACATTATGTATACTGTATTATATTTAGATGAATTTCACATTTCGATGCAAATTTTAATCACCCACGATTCGAAAATTGTCCACACATCGCTTCTGCATGCTATAATATATTGCAATGTAGCCCCGGCTCTACTTGGTTCACTTGCATTTTATTTTAAAAGATGACGTTGTTTTCTCTGTCAATGTTGCAAATCAATTTAAATGAACTGTACGACGTTTTCAAGGAAATTGTTAGCATAACACTCGCCGTTCATAGTAATTCGCCAATAGGAACACCTCGGAGCTTTTCTAAAAATTTACATTTCTGAAATACGAAAAGTTTTGAATATTCTGTTGTATTTTTGATCTTGTTGTTGTTTTGTTTCTAATCTGTCAAAAAATTTAATGCTGATCGATATATGCAAAATAACCTTGTATAACAACAATCTGCAGATGGTGGATTATATTAAATATATATGGCCTGGACAAAAGGTAGTACTAAATTTTGCAACCAAAACTGAATTTAGTCCACACTTAAAAGTCAGGAATATTTAGTTAAAATTTCCAAAATTAAAATAAACACTAAATTTCCGAAACTATTGACTAAATATGAAGCAAAAATATTTTATTTATATGGCCGAAACTAAAAGTACTACTAAAATTTACAAAACTGGAACTGAATTTAGCGGAGACCAAAGCAACATATCTTTTTTTTAAATTTTCAGACAAAATTTGAAAGACTCAATTTAAAAAAATTTTTTAAAAAAAATTACAAAACATAACATTTTATCATTTAGAAATAATATTAGAACGTACAGATTGTAAAAACTAACAAATTAACAAATCGTCATAAACATTTATAAACTAAAGAATTTAACAAATTTAACATTTAACAATTAGAATATCACAAATGAAAAATTGCCAGAAGGGTTACAAAACTGAACACTTTTGCAACAAATTAAAATATTTAAATTGACAAATTATAGGAAAAGAAATTATAAACGTAAATAAGGTTTAAAATTTAAAACTTACAAGCATATTAAAGACGGTAAAAACATATATTTACTGCAAAATCGAAAACTTATGAATAAAAATGTACATTTTTTTAAACAATTTCAAAAATATATTTGTTAACCATTGCGCATTTTAAAATTGTGCGATAATGTAATAATTGTAAAACAAATTTAAAAATTTTAAAATTGTAAACTACAATTTGAAAATTTAAGATACAGAAGCAAACATTTAAATTTGAAAATTTTTAACAAATGTTTGAAATGTAAACTTTTGTGAGAAAAATTACACAATGTACAAATATAACAAACTTTTAGATTGAAAGAAAACAAATTAATCCAGTAAGCATTTTAACAAAACAAAAGCTGGAATTTTAAACTTTTAATGATAATTAAACAGAAACTTAACAAACACACCCTTCTGGGGTCTGTGTAATAGATTGTGTGTTGGTATATAGCTGTGTGTCTGTGCTTGTGTGTGTGTGTGTGCCGTTAGTACATTAACAATATGCAAAATAATATAAAATAGATGAAGACAGTTTTAGTTTTCACTCAAGATTGGTAACGTGTCTTGATTTGAATTTCTTACAGATAATGGGTTCTTATGCTTCCGAAATCTCTTCTTGGTTCTTTTCTCTTCCTTCGCTTTCTTTCGACGTATTCGAAATTTTGACGACCAATGTCTTTGCGCGAGACACACACAAAATTCATCCTGACAATTTATTCGACACCTGGTTTCTCCATTTCTAGCATGATGGACTCATTTTCTTGGGCATTGTGGACACTGCGGTTCGGTGTTCTTTCTCTTGACAGACATAACCTGTATCTTCGCTTTGTCTTCTGAGTAGTACTGAATCTCTGCAGATGTCTTTTTAGATCGCATGTAATTTCGATCATCCAGGAGTGAACAAATCATCTACTGCCGAATCACAACAAGACATAAACGAAGAAATCGTATGTGCGCGTGTATATTTATGAAAGAGAAGAAACACACAAGTTAGATATTTCTCCATAGTCATGGTATAAGAAAATATGAGGAATCATAAGAGATAGATGGTTTTGTTTTTGTTGTTTCTAATGGCACTTAAACACATAATTGGGAGCTAAGTGACTTTCCCAAGGACACAGAGTCGGCCGAGAGGGCTGATTTGGCTGGTATCTAACCCGCGAACCTTGGACTAGGAGTCTAATGCTCTACTAACTGAACCTCTGCGACTCCCTAAACAGACAGATATAGCCTGTAGAGTGTTGAATGGAAAATTGAAACAGGTTTAGAAGGAAAAAGGCGGATCTCCAAAGAGCATGGGAAAACAAACAATACGGTTTGGGAAGACTTTTTAAGGGCTGAATTTTTGCACGATTTTAGGAAAAGTACTAAAAGTTATTTGTCTCTTTGCTTGCTTGTATGCTTTTCATGAAATAATTTCTTATGTGCATGAATACTAAACTTGTTTTCAGTACACTGTTAGACTCCACCAGATAGTTTAACATTGGATAGATAGAAAAATGAACGGATAAAAAAGCTGATGCTGTAAAAAGAAGTAATTTCTTTAAATTTACATGTCAGTGACGGTGGAATATATAAATTGTTCTTTGTTGTTATCGTTGATGGTGTTGTCGTTTTGGGCTTAACACCATTTTTAGCACATGATAATGTTTTACATGGCGGTCAATATATCTTGGGAGGGAGATGTTGTGGGGAGGGTAATTTCGCAATGAAGCATCCTTCACACTTGAACGATCTTGACTCTCACTGTAGTGGTATTGATGCATACTGATCGATCGATATACATATTTGCACTGAGTCATCACAGGACATCGTCGTCGTCAACGTGGCCTCACTTGCGTCTTTTCTGTAGTTTTTGTGTGTGATCATTTCGTGATGACAGTCGTCCATGATATACTAACGTTATCTTCGACTGACTAGTGTAATGTATTTTAAAAAGTCAGTACTATATATATATATATATATATATATATATATATAGTATATATATATATATATATATATATATATATATATTATATATATATATATATATATATATATATATAAAACATGGCTTCATAGTCAAAATCGCTGAATAATGTATTGCATTTATTTTCTTTAGGAAACACTAACTGCCATTTTTCGCACTGGTACAAAATAAAAGACCGCGTCTGTTTCCGATTTGTTTGATCTTTTATTTCTTCTACCTATAGCCAATGAAAAATTAAATCACGCAAAAGCAGGACGCAAATCAGACATGTTGTAAGATTGTATCCATAAATCAAAGGAGCAGAAAAACCATTTAGATCAATGCACTTTCTATTAATTGAAGAAGAAAAGCAATTTTTAAAAGCTTCCAAAATGCTTTCTTGATATGTTTACCCAGAAATAGCGGAAATACTTAAACTTTATTCCCAATCGTTTTTTGAAATCCATACGGTTTTCTGGCTGAATAATTGCAAGTGGAATCTGTTTGTTGCTTGATTCTAAATAATGACCTTATATATATATATATATATAATGACCTTATATATATATATATATATATATATATATATATATAGGTATATATATATATATATATATATAGTACAGTATATATATATATATATATATATATATATATATATATATATATATATATATATGCGCGCGCGCGCGCGTGTGTGTGTGTGTCTGTGTGTGTCTGTGTGTGTGTTACACCGCTCTGACAAAGGATTCAAGAATAATTTAGTGAAGAAACAAATCTTGAATTCTATTGATAATGCCCTTGTTTTGAAACAAAACTGGCATAACCTGGTACATAATTAAAGGAGACATGGAATGGTGAAAACAATTTGGGTATTTTTTTTCAAAAACTGTTTTGTTTTTCGTAAGTCATCATTGGCATGAAAAGGTATTATTTCATTTTAATCTTTAACAATAATGTATGTTTTCATTATCGAGCATCTGTTTCAGGTGTCATGAAAACATTTTATAGGTCATGTTACTTTTCGGGTCCGTAACTCGAATATCTGTTTCGCTTCCGGTACTGTTCTGTACACGCGCTCAAATATTTTGAACATGCCTTTTCATATCGACTACTGCTGGAATCTATACCATTGCTGGAGTACATCAAACCAAAGCCTTTTAAATTCTGCCGTGTGATAAAGAGATACATGCATTTGCAAAACATTAGCTACCCTCAAGTTACATCGAAACATCACCTAAGAAATAAAAATTATAATAACGGGTATCAACTTCTTTCCCGGTCTGCATATGGATACAAGATTTCGAAATGTTCCATCGAGTTGTAGCCAATCTGCATTCATATGAAAGATGAATATTATATGCAAATTATCCTTATTTACTCTGAATATCAAGGTGTACTGATGAAGTAAGCTCGACACAAAGTAAAATGTAAAATTATATGCAATATTTCTGGAGAAAATGCACGACATTGACTGATTGGAGCAATTCGGGGATGTAAGTGAACGGAACGACGGGGATGTAAGTGAACGGAACGAATGTCTTTGAAGGAAGAATTGACCAATCAATAATTGTTTAAAACACTACTCAGATAAATTTTTGTAACCAAAATTCGTTGAGACTGTTATCCTGTAAAAATTATTCGACAGAAAACAGTTGCTTGAAACCCTATGTGAACAGGATTTTTTTCTATCAGTAGGTTTTAATTGTGATTTTCTATCGTACTGGATGAGTGACATTGTAGCAAAACAAAATTTAAAAGTTTATACTCATTCATGTTCATAGTAATTAAAACTTAGGCTTATATTGATAATAGTAGCTAATAATTGTTTTTATTTCGGTGGATAACGTATGCCGTTTGTTTTCAATAGCACATACAATGTAGACACACACACACACGCACACGCACACACACACACACGCGTTTGACGCAAACATGGCTCATTAAAAAGACCAAAATTCAATAGCTGGGACAAGGTATACAGCACGTTTGACGTACATTATGTAACAATATTGGGACGCAGATCACAGTTAATTTTCCTGTACGGTCCATACATTTGTTTATCATTATTGAACTTTCTTGTGTGTCCAAATCTTAATAGATCACATCATAGTCTAACGTATCTTCACAGATGAACTCACGGTAAAGTTCTTGTTGTAGGTTATCTAGCATTTTTGAGGAGGGGGGTGGGCGCTGGACTGTAAAGAAAACAACGTGCAATGGGCCAGAGACTTCACTTCAAGACTAGCATCAGTGCTTCATGACTCACTGTGCACTGTCGCTATAATACACACAGACAAACACACCATAATGCCCAGATTCTAACAAATGAACAGTTTCTTTTAAATCGATACTAAGAATGCCTGAAACCTAACTCGTGCATAACCACCAAAACGAGACAAAAACATCTGAGCCGGAAGTAATAAGTGTGACTGAATATATTTGCATACAGTGTATTAACGGAAACCAGCGATGTCTTTGAGATTTGTTCCAACGCGGCACGTGTGCGTTTTGAAGATCGCTTCCGGTGAAAAGAAATGTGTTCTGCTCCTTCTTTGAGTGACTTGCTTCTCTTGACTAAGCAGATTTCATAATTGTAAAACAAAATCAAAGTGTACGTTATTGTCCATTACGTTTTGAGGGTGAAGAATAATTGGACCCCGTCATGTTTTGATATTTTTAAATGAGCTTACATTTCTCGGTCATCAAAAACTTATTGATCTGTATATTTCAGTATGATTTTATACTTCACTCACATTCACGATAATGTAACAATTGATTACATAGTAAACCGTTTTGACTTCAGCTTAAGAAAAACGAAAACAGGTATATGTTGCGCTTTTGTTCTTTACATAGGGTCAAATTTTTAAAAGAAAAAGAATTTCCCGTGTTTTCTTCGCTGTCTGACCTGGCTATTTAATAAAGACCTTGTATATCTTAGGTGCTGTTGAGAGAAACCTCTAATTCCCTTCATTTTGGTACATGATTAATGGGTGTTATTTTGGTTATAGAGTATACAGGTTGGCCTTACTTCAGATTTGTGCCTATCAAAAAGCTGTGAGCACCTCTGAGTCATTTTCACTTGCTGGAATTTAAAGGTAAGTTGCAAAAAATAAAACAAGCCAATAACTTTTCTTAACTTGTTTAAAATATGTTTTGTTATTCATTCACTGAACTTTCAGAAGGTGGTATTTTCTACTCTGGAAACATTGTTTTCCTTATTTTAAGAATTACTAAAGTTAGTGGACTTGTTCAGGCTGATTTTCGAGAAAATGGTTATGTGATTAAATCAAGTACAATGTCCACAAGTACAATGTATAACGCCACGGTAAATGAATGTAGCAAAGAGGTATGCCAACATTCTCTCTATTGTGCATGTTGCAAAATACAAATAACTCCACATTACACTTGTCACCAAGTCAGAAATACGTATGAGCTGTAGAGAACCACCATATAGACTATCCATAGCATTTGGACTACCTCAGTTATTTCTGTGAGACATTAATGTGTCTCAGATGTATGTCGGCACAGTAATTCATAGAAAAATCATACATTTGTTCGCCTGAAATTTCTTTGCCCCCCCCCACTTCACTTATCTATATGTAGGATTGACGGAGGAGTTGCAAATGAAGAAATAGTTCGATGGATTCTTCTCTGTCATTCCTTTCTCGTAAATAGCCGAGATGGTCCGAATGAATACTTTGTTTATTCAATAGCAGAGATGGTCCGAATGGCAGCTTATATATTCCAAGTATGATCCGTAGGATTGACCTCGACGTTACTAAATGTATCCGCAGCTCGTTCTCTCCGACGGAACGAGACTGTTACGGTTCATACGCAACGTTAATGATCTTTCTCTTTTACCACAAAGAATTCATACCCTGCTTTCATCATTACATTCATGACGTAGTGAAAAAGGGTACTGTGTACGGATACATAGGAACATACCGAACTTGACAAATACAGTTATAAAAAGGAAAACAATGACACATAGCAACTACATTTGTAAATATGAATACAAGATTGAAAAACTGAAGCAATAAAATATCTCATGATAAACCAACAGGTTTTAACGATGTCGTAATTTTTTTATTTTTTTTTATAGTGTTTCCATTCTAAGGACCAGCCCATGTTACATAAATTAAATGCATAATTTACGATAGCTGAATCAGGTAATGTCACGAGTCATTTGAAGACAAAAGAGAAGTGACAGAGTGATGTAAAGTTTTATACAAGCAAGTCGTAATTTAATTAAAAGGTGGATGCCATAATTAAATTTCTCAGAAAATGGTATAATGAGTGATTTCTTGGCTGCTTCAGTTTGGACACGAAATATAAATTATATCTGACACAAAAGTGCATATACACCTGTGTCTAGGATATTAACAGCGGCATGAAACTGCAAATAGCCATTGGTTATTTATTATACACTTGGAAATGAAAATTAGTATTAAAAAAAGATTATGAATTTGTTTTAATCATCGTATAATCATATATATATATATATAT
>JAECUM010056777.1:0-17126 GCA_016617855.1 Megalonaias nervosa | reverse complement strand
ATATATATAATGAATGGATCAATTCCACAAACACAGATACAAACATCAGAATTACAAATTAACATTTCTATCATTGATCATCAAGAATTATAATTCAACATTGCTATTCTAACTGTCAAACGCTGATTCTCCACAGAGAGATCCTCAATCATATTCTTATTTGTTTTTCGCTCGCATTTCAGGTTCTTTATTAATTTTCTTTGTTCACCAATTTTATTTTTATAATCAGGAAAAAAAAAAAGAATTATTTTTGTCGGGGGAAAATATCTCTCGCCTTTTTATAATTGCTAGGTATTATCTCGAGTAATTACCAAAGGTCAAGCAATGCAATTCATTAAATTATTGTAATTGTATACATGTATCCTGGGTAGATGAGCATTGTTTTGGGACAATCTTAGGGTCTTTCCTTCAGCAAGTATCAACAAGAGAAAAAACTGTATTGATCTTACTCGATAATTATACAGGATAGAATTTTATTGATCACTGTCTTTTTATTTGGTTTGATTTTATTTAATTACCTACATGTATCTTGTGTAGCTCAGGGTGTTTGGGACAATCTTTTGCTGTTTTAGGCTAGTCATGGGGTCTTTCATTTGGTGATAATTACCAACATGTGAAAAAAACTCTCCTGATCTTACTCGATACTAATACAATGCAGGATTTTACTGATCTCTGTCTTTTTAAGGTTTGATTCATTATAATTGTAGACATGTATCCTGGGTAGGTGAGTGTTTCCGGACAGTCTTGTGGTAGCCCAATGACTTTCAGGGTGAAAGGCAGAAAAATTAAACTGTTGGATGTCTAATTCATGCATAAGTTGTTGGAAATAGTCAAACATAAATTTTGATCCTTATTCAGACTGGACAGATTTGGGGAGGCAAACAAGTGTTAAAAAACACTGCTAAAACGTTTAGAACAGTTTTTGCTTTAATATTCTTCAAAGGAATAGCCTATGGAAATTTTGTGGACTCACACATTATGGTCAACAAGTATTGGTTGCATGACTTGGTATTAAGTAAGGAACCGATCGTCTACCATTATTCGGCTAAATGATTTGTCAAATGGTCAAATGCAGGAATATGTTGCAGATGACTGATGTGCCTTAGGTACCTTGTGATTGGGATTTCCATCCATTTGACAAGTGTGACAATATCTACAGTACTTATGACCATCACTTTTAATTTTCGGCCATTAAAAAAGATTCAGGATCTTGTGATAAGTCTTACTGACGCTTAACTGACCAGCTTAAAGAGTTTTATGGACTAGACTATGAATTTCCTGTCTATACGACTTAGGAACAGCAATTTGATTGCTCACTGACTACTCATCACCAGCAGGTATATCAGGTGGTCTCCATTTGCTCGTAATGACCCCGTTTTCACAAAGAAACAAACTGGTGCTTTTGTGGCTTCAATTTCTGAAACCTAGTCTTGTGTCTTATCTGAGGAATAGAACTTGGGGGCCTATATAACTCACATTAAAATGCATGGCATGCTTATAAAGTAGCTGTTGCTTTCTGCACAGATATCTTACAACTACAGTCAGAAATTGGCTAGTGGTTTCTATAACTGTGAAGAAACTTATTTATGAATCTCTCGATCGATCGATCGATCGATCGAATAGACAAGAATGAGAAAGTACGGCCTTGAGGTGCAATTATCTGCAATTTGGTCAAACCTTATGAGGTCTTTACTGATACAAAATGCAGAATTTGCACTGCATTACTATAAAATAATAACCACGCTCTAAATTGATAAAGTTGTGAATGAGAATATATAGACAAATAAGGACCTTAAACCTTGCTTGTGAGCGGCTACCCTATTCTGCCACCGTGCCGTAGCGGTAATTTAAACCCACAAAATGTCCAAATGAAAACGTGGTGGAAACGGACAGCGGAAATGTAACATTGTATACAATTTGATACATTTAATTTATTTTATGCTTCTTGCAGGCCACCTCCCTTCTGAATTTTGATACTGTACTCTGGGAAATCAGCTGACTTAATGCAGTAATATAATTCGAATGATATTTAAAAATAAGACGCCCAAACATGCCGTAAAGTGGTATAAACACTTGTTGCTAGGGTCAGGGGAGTAGTCGTATTGTAAGAAAGTGACGTTTAACAGCGCCATCTGTTGTCATAATGAGGCATTATTTTATGCTAACTACCCTGATACTAACTTGCAACATGCGTGATACTACATTATAATCACGATTTTAGAAGGTGCATTCTATTTTAAGGAATGGACTATGAGAACATTTTGAAGTTACGGTGTTGCAAAGGCAAAGTCTGTGCAGTGCAGAATAAAATGAACAGCTGGAACGATGTAACTTGTGCTATAGCAAGTTTGTAAATAGAATATTAAAACTTGTAATACTTGACACAGCATTTGCCATACGACACACTACAGAATCAATTCAGCAGCTGGCAAACTACAAGATACAGTGACGCAGAAAGAAAGTAGATCTACGCACTTGCAAGCAGTCATTTACAGTCTGCATCAGTGAAGAATAGAAAGTCATGACTAGAATTATTATTGTTGCACTTGCAAGCAGCCATTTACAATAATGCAGAAGGAAAGTAGTACTTGCAAACTGCCTCGTACAGTTTACATCAATGAAGAACACAGTATACATGGATAGAATTATGAAATAGCACTTGCAAGCAGCCATTTACAATAATACATTAAGGAAGAATAGAAAATACATGCATAGAATTTTGGCGGTAACCCCCCTCCATAAAATACTGCACTCCGCAAGGTTGTGCAGTGTTCTTCTTTCAGAAAAACTCGTTCATATTTTCCCATACAAATGCAGTAACCTTTAAATACAGACTTCCCACAATTCATGCGCGACGCAAATATCATGCAAATATGATCTGTAGTTATAAACTATGTACAATTCTTACCACAACTAATATTTATGTATAATAACTAATATGTAAAGGATATATATATATATATATATATATATATATATATATATATATATATATATATATATATATATCGGTATGTAAATATGGATATATATCAACAAGTATTATTACATGCTAAAGAGAATATAACAACTGCTCTCAATGAAGATTTCTGATAGACTGTGCCGAGAGAAAGGAGAAAAAGGACGGAGTTAGTAATGCGCGCCAACATGCAGTACACGAGCTGTTATGTACACTTTTATTCTATCATTCAATCCACTTATCCACCTACTTACATATAACATATAAATATACATGAAACATATATATATATATATATATATATATATATATATATATATATATATATATATATATATATATATATATATATATATATATATGAGACGACCTCTACAAACGTATTCTACTACACATAGTAAAGCACAGTCTAGCAGGTTGTACACTGTAAACATATATAGGCAAGACAACACACAACAGATACAATATTTATGTCCAGTACAACACTAGCTACATCAAAAAGATGCGCAGACGAAGAGAAGGGTTGTGATGCCAAAAGAAAATTTTGATTTAACTGTGCCAAATGGAAATTGTGTGTCATCTTGCATTCCTATATAAAGAATATAAATATTTTCGAATAACTCGGTGCATATAGATATTATTAAAGGCGATTAGCCAGGGTTAGTAACAAATATGTGATAAGAAAAATCGTAACGACATGAGATGGAATTAAAAGTTAAATACAGGAATTAGATTGAAATAAAACTCGCACTTAGCTACTTCCAAGGAGTGGAACTTGTATTGGCCTAAGCTGCTTTTAATAATTTATTTGATCCTAATGTTTAGCGCATATGCATACATTGATTCTTGTGTCCTTACTCACTGTAGGAGACATGGCCAATAAAATAATGCATTTTGTAATAGGACACTAATGGTCTTGACTTAGAACCACCTCATATATTTTGATTACGTGTATGGCAGGTTAAATGTGTGTGTGTGTGTGTGTGTGTGTGTGTGTGTGAAATGGATTTTTAACGTAGCTTTAACAAAATTTCAGTATGGCAGGTTAAAGTTTCCAGTTAATGAATGTCCCTTGATTTCCTCCTTTTGTAACTATGAAAAATGCGGTCTGAGCCCAAAATTTCAGTCACTTTAGCTTCATTAAATATGTAATGTTTAAGAATGCATGCTGAAGTGTTCATAGACAAGATATGGCTTTATAGCAGTACCTTTACTATACCTATTGAATTCTGCTTTATATCTACATCCAGTCTTTATTGAAAGTCTATAAAAGTGGCTTGCAGCAACAATCTTAGAGTATGTTATTTCTGTATTCTTGATTCTGAAGTCTATGGATCCTCAACTTAAATTTTAATTCTTTAATTCAATTTATCTGTCTCCTCAATCTTGCTGTCTTTTCTGCCATAAACAGACGCCTAACCATAAGGTATTCTGATGTTACAAATATTCACCATCACCACAGAAACATGGAGCATTGGGTTAGTCTCACACACACACACACACACACACACGTTGAATTGAATTGAACTATAACTTACATGCAGCTAAATGCCAAGGAATGGAATGCATATTGTAATAGTTTGTTCTTGTTTGTTGTGATTCTATCTGTACATATGTACCACCTGGTCCTATTATTCTTACATTAAACTACTCAAAGTATTGCCATGAAAGTTTCAACAAAAATTCGTCCCATGGTGTAGTTTGTCCCAGTACAGAAATGCCGTTTTTGCCTCGTTCTCTACCCTGTGTGTACCCGGACAGCCGTTCTCGCCTCTCACTCCCATGACAAGCTATCCCCCACGCAGCAGATAGATGTTTGGTTACTTATTTTGCCGAGGGGTTGCTAGTGATGTAAACACACATGACGTGGGTGTTTCAGTCATGGGGGTTAGACTCTCATACGGCTGTCCGTGTCCCCATAGGGTATCGAATGAGGTCAAACAGCCACTTCCGTACTGCTCTATGCTAGTCTGCAGCGATTGTGGAAAGGAAAATCTCTGCAGAGAGACAGACAAGTTTTATGGTAACGATCGATATATACACGCTGCTAAGCCTATTACATTGAAATAATAAAATGTACTATATAGGTTCTGGTGTGCAATGATTTTTTTCCACAGTGCGCTGTATTTATATTGTTCGTTTTATGTTGGTGAAAAAGAAAAAATATAGCCGAATTGTTAATATAGAAAATGTTGAGCGACAGAAAGGGAATTGATTGTCAAAGCATTATGAATGAGTTATTGATGTCGCTAGCAATGACGTAATCCTGCCAAAAGATTGGAAGCCCAGAGATGTAGCAGAAAAACTTAAATCGCTGTATCGTTTGAATGATTCATAAAAATTATCTGAAACAAACCTAGATTACACTGATAAGCTAGTAAATTTGGCAGTGACCTTAAAAATAGAATAAAACAAACTTTGGCAGATTTTTTAGGTAAACAAAAAAGAAAAGAAAGAAACGAAACTGCAGAAATTCATGCATGAGAGAGTATACCTCAATAGAAACAAGATAACTCGTCTACTACGTCTGAAGCGAGAGACGTTTTTTGATGAGGCCAGTGACAAAGATGTTTCAGTGCAGGCTAATTAAATAAACGCTATAGGACAATAAGTACGCGAATGGCATCGCGATTCAATTTACTTTATAGAGCACATTACCGTGCCGCAAAAAAGAGGTAGCGCAAGTATCTAATGAAATTTTTAGACGCTTAATTGAGGGACAAAGTGGATGCCATTTCCTAATGAGAGGTTTAACATTATTGGATACATGCAGCCTGACAAAATTTATGTTGCTCTTGTACTCGATGATGACTCCTTTGAGCTTGTTGAGGCAGACTCTTTTTTGAAAAATGTTTTACTCAACACCGCAGAAGGTTTTGGCTGTGGTACTCTTAGATATGCGTGGTCAGCTATTTGGCAAGGAGTGATTTACAGCTTCTTGTGGGGGTTCCGAGTTGCCCGAGTGGTTTTAAGTGCTCACCGTTATGGACCATTGCCATCTCACCTCTGTCTTCGTGGGTTCGAGTCTCGGGTTCGGCCAGTGTAGGTATGTGAGAAAGCTTGCCAGTATCTTCTCGTTGGTCGGTGGTTCCTTTAGGGGTTTTCTTGTGTTCTTCCTTCACTATTTATACTGGCCGCCATGTATAGCCTATCTTGTGCTGAAACAACAACAACAACTTCTTGTTCGCCATGGGAGTGGTGCGAGTGGGATTGCTGCTAACAGAAAACTGTGGCAGTGTTTTTGTTAATTAGCTAAATTCCCGCACGTTTGAAAATAGGAAGCTCCATGGTGTTGGAATGCAAGAAGTGCAAAGCGACCTGCCTTGGGAAGTACGAACCCCGTGGTAGATTATGCCATGACGAGTACTGCAGAACACACACACACACACACACACACACACACACACACACACACACACACACATTACGTGAAGGCCTAGGGGCATGACCTCCTCTGAAATGTGGCAACTGAGTCAAATCACGTAACCAATTTTGTCAGCTTTTATGATCTCTTGATCAGTACTTAAATTGCGTAGAAAAAAAAAAAACGCTCACACCCGTGGCTACCCAACAGATGCAGATAGTACAACAGCAGAAATAGGTAAAATAATTATCAGGATTAAAGCGATCGCAGTTTCTGATCCTGGCAAAGAGAAACATTCATCGACTAACTTTCTCAGTCAGAAAGACGCTTTGTCCTGCCCTAGTATTACCATCTCTACAGTGCCAAAGCTAAGACAGCTCGCACAGCAGTTCGGCATCTGCATACCAAGTCGTATGAGAAAGACAGACATGCTTGAATTACTGAGACCCATTTTGCCCTGAATCCGCAACCGCCACCACCACCGGTTGCAACAGCAACAAAACCAATAAAACAACGGTAAAACAACTAAGACAGTTTGCGCGCGAGTACAATATAAGAATACCCAGACTCCATTGTACAAAACTGTCTTCGTGCTGAGGAAGAACAAAAATGTCGCCTCGCCTCTGTTATCGCTATTGAAGCGGTTGAGTATGTTAGTGCAAAAACAGAACAAATATCACGTGCCCGAATTCAAATTTCAAAACTATTGTGGCGAGTTGGAAAATCACTGTCTGCCTATACACCAGGCAAAGATACTCGACAACTGCTGACAAATCTGATTCCCGGAATCGTAGCGGTGTTACAAAACTTTGGCCCACTGGGGTCAAAGCAGACATTATCCTCGCCGCTCGTCTGGTTATGCCGCTTAGTTGTTACAAGGATGGATTCAAAACCACTATTTTGACAACAGATGTTTTGAATGGGCAATTTTGTCGGCACTGTACCCGGCCAGTAACAATCATGGCAGGCCTAAAAATATCGGCTCTGCTGACAAAGACACGAATGCGCTTGATATCGACCAGAAAGTTTATGTCGCAAAACAAATTCCATGCGGATTTTGTTATGCTGTGGTTTGATGTGATGGCAAAACAGAGCCGCCAGTCCTTTATTGTTCGCAGGACACTGCAGTCACAGTGGATGTATTCCTTCGATCGTATGAAGTCACAGCGAAATGGATTTATGACGGGTGATAGCATTCGAGAGTTTGCTGTAACCACTCATTGCTGGATTTGTGAAAAACTGTCATTGACACACAGCAAAGCCAGTCCGGCGATGAAAGTACAAGTCCTGGTTTCAAAGTTCGTGATCACTGTCACATCATTGACGCGTACAGAGATGCAACACACAATGCGTGTAATCTGCAGCTGAGAATTTATCCCAACAAAGCAAAATCCTTGTGGTGCTTCATAACCTTCGTGGATACGATGGCCACTTGATTATGCAAGCAGTATCCGCGGCATCCGACTCGCCGATAATCGTGATTCCCAGCAACATGGAAAAATACAAGACGTTTCGGCTGTGACAGCTTCAGTTCATCAATTCGATCCAGTTTATAAACTCATCCCTGGAGAAGTTAGAGAGCAATCCGACGGCGGCGAACTACAATATCACTCGTCGATACTGTCCCACCAGCACAGACCTGATCACGATGAAAGGCGTGTATCCGTACGAGTACATGAATGGCTGGATCAAATTTTACCGAACCCAGCTGCCACTGATCGGACAGCTGCTGGTGAGCTGTTTGATAAACATAATGACATACTTGATGTGGCTAAATTTGGAAAAACTGACGAAGCAAAGTATCTGATGGGTGATTTTATGAGAAAGCTGCACGGGGAAGAATCAATTTATGATGTTTTTACAACTGAACTGAAGAATATTGCACCCCGTGAAATGTGCGACCCTAACAACTTTGCAGACTGAATGGAAATACTCCTGGAATCAGTTCGTGCTGGCAGCAATGCCCCCGAAGTCATTAATGAAGCCACGTCGATTTGTCAGCGACTGCTCACTAATCATCTCATGTACAGACATATATCTCTCGTTGATGCACGAACTTGTTAAAGATATTCATCAAATATACAATATAGATGATGAGTTCTGAAAAGACTGAGACGGTGCTTGAGCTACGTAAAATCTATGCATCAATGCAACAGGTGGTTGTAAATACAGCCCAGGGCGTGACCTCGATGATCACCATCTCGTCCTCAAAACCAGAATTCAATGTGACTTTTCTGCGTCTGTGACTGATGAAGACTCACACACTCTTGAAATTGCACTAGCTTCGATGCAAGTGTATTAAAGTTAACCCAATATCCGATCCCAACCGTTTGGTGGTCTGCCGCGAATAACACATTTGTGTTTTCGGTAGACACTGGCGCGAACTGGCATATGATCGAACTTTCCTCGGGCGCGTACGACATAGAATCGATCAATGAAGAAATTAGACGAAGAATTTTTCGGCGGTCACTGGCAAAGGCTCGAAAATTTCCATAAGTGCCCATGAGACCACACTCAGGTCTATCATTGCCATCAAAACTCCAACGTATGAAGTGGATATTGCAAGGCCCTCCATAAGTTCATTGCTGTGTTAGCAGAGGATAAACGATTCTTACGCGGGGGGAGGGGGATATCATATCGTGCCTGATATTGTGAGAATTACCTCAACGACGCAAGTTAACTTGTGAAGCCGTCAGTGGCAGTTAAGAAAGCAGGTTGGACACGACAGGCGTAGTTGTACAGGGGTACATTTTGTTTGGGTTTTCACCCAGTGGATCCACGTGACTTGATCTCCATTATGCCCGTGGCACCCGTGTATTTTCCATGCCGTAATAGTCGGCTGACCCATATTTGTTTTTCCCTTGTGGCTCAAGACAGGCACATGGTAGATCTGTGGAGTGAACATTGACGGTACAACTGTACATTAGAGACCCGCCTGACATATAATAATAACAATGACAGTTGTGCGTGGCCGTGTTAAGTCCATTCGTGCAGTTAACGAGCGAAAACCCTTGTACGTGACATATTACGGAACTGAACGTTGTTCGTGGATTATTTGCAAACGCACCTAAAGCCTTCATAACTCTGACCTCGCGCGCTGCACCCATCGCCAAGCAAGTGACAATGTGGATCGTAAATAGTGTTAAAAGTCACGCTGTGGATCGATTGAAACAACTGGGTTCGCAGGCAACTCAGACGCTTCGAGATCGAATACGGCGATTGGACACACAAGCACCATCAAAGACGGCTCCAGCTACATTGCCATCGACCGAATCAATGTCGCCCGCGGTAAGTGAACTCATTAACGAGGCCGCTCAACAGCGATTGTCAGATTCCGAGATTAAAAATCTGGCCATGGGGAGCGCATTTGCACGGTATTAAAGAAAATCAATACTCTATAAACGATGGCCTAGTTCAGAGAGGTATATGATCCAGCAATTGACACGGGAGCGCCTGTGCTGGTGGATCGAAGCAAACGAGATTTTTAGTATTACTGCTATCCAGCCAGAGACCCCAATCAGTTAAAAGTAGAATTGCAAGTGCAAGACACCTATAGGTTTTTCCTTCCCTGCGAGGCATTTTTGGAAGTGGATGGAAAACTGGCGCGCGAGAACAATGCCAATTACGATGACAATGCCCAAGTGGGATTTATTAACAATGGCATCATGATGTTGTTTAACAGTGTACGTTACACCATCGATGGAAAAGAAACTGCTTGCAAGTTAGAAGCGTCTGTTAACCGTTATATGGTGAATCTTTCTTCCATCAAAGGGTAACCGCGGCGTAGTTAGGATGCTCGACATTCCCTTCGCCTACTACCTCTTTTCCTAAGGTAATATGATCGGGGAACGTATTACAAGGAGAAAGCAATTTTTTTTTTCTTCAGTAAATTATTTGTCTCCTAGAATATTTACTCGATCACATTACCTTAATACCCTCAATGCGTCGACCCCGGTACACGTTGTTCAATGCAGCTTAAAAGTAGTACCATTTGACGGCGGAAAGAGGATCTAATGGGCAAGAGTTTTTGCCCTTATGTATATCATATTATCAGAAAAGAAGAATTTTCGTCTTTTGGGAGAGATGTATTTGGGAGGTAGTGGGGTTCATATAAATAACCTTAATGTGATCGGGTCAGTATTTTGTGAGAAGCATAATTTACTGAAAGAATTTGATGGCGAACATTACTTACGATCAATCGACGCTCAATCGGCAACATGCTCCAGTAATGGGCACTATTACTAAGCTCATGAGAGCCTTAATAGTTTCCATGTTTAATCTGGTATGGCAGATTTTTAAGGCTGAGGGGCCCAAATGAAAATAAAAGAAAGAAAAATAAAACTGAAACTTTAAGGAATGGAGAAAATTATGAACCTAGCAATACACTCATGCCTTTTGACTCGAAAGATGCAGCTGCAGCAAGCATTAGCGTTACTGCTAAAGCACCATAGCCAACAAACTCAGTTAAGTAAGTCCCACGCAAATAATTCTGCGTTCCGAGCATCAAAGCATTTGAAGTATCTCGTTCATACTATGAACGCAATTCTTGCTATGCATTTGAAGTATCTCGTACATACTATGAACACAAGTGTTGCTCTGCATTTGATGTGTCTCGTACACACTCTGAACACAATTGTTGCTCAGGTTGCCGAAACAGTAATTAATAACATTTCTGCAGATTTAGCCGAAGGTGCTGGCAGTAGACTTACATTGAGGCATTCCCGTTGCATACGGTTATGCGTCTAAAAGATAGAGATCAGATAAATACAAGATCAGATCAGATAAATACAATGGCGTCCATAAGAAACAAAAATTTACTGTTGCGGAGTATCACGTTGTAGCCTCAAATGATTCAGGGAGTGAACTAAAATATGAACATGTGTAAATGCAATGAAGATAACATTCTACAACAGATCGACGACTTTTTAGCGGACACAAGTTCCAAGAAACGTAAACCACTGAGGAATCTCTTGATTTTCTCCACAAGAGCGACAAACAGTATGTTTAGATGATGGTGTTGTCTCAGGTATCGCTGATAATATTACGAGCAATTTTTACAGCACTTGTCCAAGGATAAAAGTAAAGAAGTATATGATCAAACCCACTACTAACAAATGTCGAGTTTCGGGTAGTCTATAGTATCATAGTGAAGTTACTTCCCATGAACGAATATAAAATCAGTGTGGTGTAAACACTTGTGTGCACAAGCACCCTTGCACTCTTATACTTGTTCTTTGTACATTGTTATGTGTATTTAATAGATACTGTGTACCTGACTTTTGTAATTGGTCGAGGGTTGTGCCTACCTGATTTTTGCCATGATGTTTACTTAAATTTAAATTCAAGACCTGACAATGTTTATGAAGTTTTTCATTAGAAATTATTAGTTTTCTAGAACATTCTGTTGCATGAGATTAGGTTAGGTAAACAAATTTTTAATTCTATTGTTTTATCACTCTGTGGAATCATTTTCAGTTGTATTGGGATATAATTGGAGAGGAATCATTTATTTGAATTCTTCTTTGGATTTACAAAGTACTCAACGAGTGTTTGGACTAAAACACTACTTTGGGATTATTGAGGACTAACTCAAAGACGTACTGGATTGTATCATTGTGGTACATAAACAAATTTAAGATTTTTGGTACACCAACACATTAAAGACTATTGGTGCATCAGCACAGTCAAGACTATTGGGATTCATTCGGTACATTCAATAATTTGGGACTTGTGATAGGACATTTAAGATTCTTTGGGATTTAATTCACAATCTATAAGTTTATTTTTTTTAATTTTCAGTTTGTATTCTTGGGAAATAAATTATTTGTTGAATTGTACTCGGGCATGGTAATTTTGCTCTTTCTGTTACATGGTTTTAAGACTTTAGAGTCGTAACAACATAATAAGGGCTGTTTCAAAATAGCTTTGAAGTGTTTTGGACATTGTAATTTTGTTGTGGAGTTTTTAAAGTTTAAAAAGAAATAAAATTGTTGTCCTGATGACAGTTTATGAAGTATTTTTACCTGTTTTAACATTTAATTCATTGCAATGTATATCTTATGCCGTGCTTGTTTGAAAGCATATGGCCCAAATATAGCATGATGATGAATATGGGTACATAAGCCTTAAGGTTAAGACGAAGGACAAGACTTGATTTAGTACACCAAAAGTTTTTATTTGCCCCAATCAGAACATATCGTGGCTTTTCTAAAAAATAAAATTTCCGACCAAGTTCGAACGTGTTCTGATTGTATCCACTGGATACGGGAGTTTAGCCTTTTAGCAGCCCGGGTGTTAAAATTATGGACTAGTCAGTTGAATCGCTTTTACATACACGAGAGAGAGAGAGAGAGAGAGAGAGAGAGAGAGAGAGAGAGAGAGAGAGAGATTTTCAAAGCCGCGATTAAATCTATTTTATATTTATAGCACCCTTCATTATTGTCATTTGCTAGTGAAGTATGTGTGTGTGTGTGTGTGTGTGTGTGTGTGTGTGTGTGAGAGAGAGAGAGAGAGAGAGAGAGCTATTTCAAATATTAGTTACGATAGATAAATAAATAATAAAATAAAGACAAGGAGTGATAGAAATCATTTAACATTGAAAAGGTTATACCTGTTAGAGAGGTCACGTATTATTCTAAAATGGGAGTTCAAGTTGGTGTTTCCGGTGCTCTTAAACGGTTTCTTTTGCTGCTCTCTCCAGCTTGTTCAGGGGCGCATATTGGTCTTAATGGAAGCACCAGCTCACATCTGCCAGAGCGAAATTCTATTTTTAGACATCTGCTCGATTTCACGCAGCGAAACCACAATCGAGGGGAATCTCTGAAAGTCAACAACTGTGTGGACGGTAATTATACTTTATTTTAAAATTTAAATATAGCCGTCTTGATCTTATGTCTGTCAGATTCGCTGTTTGCTAATTAATGTAAAAGAGGTTTCTTTGCATATTGGTTGGAAAGATGATTTCTTATGTACCGACTCGCGGCCGCATCAGACTATTATTGATTATATGCCATTAGGTTTTATGGAGGGACAGCAATCCTCTTTCATCTGGAAAAATTATGCTGGTAGCAACTTGTGTGGTAACATTTTTCACATGAAACTCGTTACTTATACTGTACATGTAGATCTGTTATGTGCAGTTCGAAAATTAAACTTGTTATTGAATCCCAGAGAATATTGTTATCAATGATATGTTGTGAGAAGCGAATATTATGAGGTCATGGTGGGGGGCCTGGAGGGGATGGGGGGGTGGTGCTTTGTTTGTTAGTTAGATTTAACAGCTCTTTTAATACATTTTTGGGTATGTCATGTCGACAGAATGGGGCTAAGTGCCTTTCCCAAGGACCCACGAAGGCAAACGTTTCGGGATGACCTTTGCGGGTATCAAACCTGCGACCCTTAGAGTTCAACTCTCTAGCAGATGAGACATGGAAGCTCGCGGGGGAGTCGGGACCATTACGTAACGAGAAATGAAAAGTAATTATGTGAAAGCCGCATTGTTCTGCTGTTCACTATCTTAAATTTACACTGACTAGCTAGTTCATATGATTTGTGCGAAATGTACTCATGGGGGTTGTTTCTTAACTGTATATTTTGCAGCAAACTTTGCAGTTATTATATCCAAGACACCAACATAGATTATGTGGTAACATTTTTATTACTACCGAAGCCCAGCAGTGACACACTTCACTTTTTTCGAATCCGAGATCTCGTTTTCATAATCTGAGGTCATGACTGAGACCTCCATTAACTAATTCAAGATTGACATCTCTCATTAGTGAAGCGAGATCTCGGATTAGTAAGTCTAGATAACAGATGTGTAACTGAGAGCTTAGTGTGTCCCTTAAGGGCTTCCGTACATGCCGAATAAGTCTGATGTTGTAAAAACAAATTAATTGTATTGTTCTATTTTCTCCCAAATATGTAGTTAGAGTACTTACGTGTGGTCATTTCGTATTTATGTATGTGTACTTGTCTCTTGGGGGGGGGGGGAGAAATTCGATTTAAAACGGGATATTTCAAGTAGACAGGACAAGATGACTCAGCCATGTACAACTGAGTCTGGTAAAACAAAAATTCAAATCTATACACATTTGAACTACTAAAGTAGACTACTAGCACTATGTCCTCCAACGGTGAAAGTTTGGTCGTGTTAGCAATATTTAAGATTTAAAGGAATGATTTTTATCTGCATTTAGCCAATTGACATTCAGCAAGTATATGCGTACATATTTAAGTTCGGCACAGAAATTGATGGTGGAACAAGTAGAACAAATTTGTCGCTTATATAAAGATTCAGTCAATACAAAAGATATATATATATATATATATATATATATATATATATATATATATATATATATATATATATATATATATATATATATATATATATATATACACACAAACATCAACATGCACATATATACGTACACAGTATAGATGTGTATGCATGTAACTATTAGGCACACATTCATACATACCTGTATGGATACATACCTGGAGAGAGCTGGCAACAGCGAAATATTTTGTACCGCTGCATACCGCGGTATATCGGAACGTACCACGGTATACTGCATTTATATTACGGACTAGCAATTCAGTGTTCTAGGGTAGGGGTCTGACACTTTTTTGTTTAATTTCCATCTGTAACTTGCTACAAAAATGTCTTGCTCTGATCTGTCAGTGATATTATTTGAAAAAAAGTTATTTTGAGATAACAGAAAAGAAAATATTTCAGCTCAAACGAAAATCTCAGCCTCCATCCATCCCCGAAAATTAAATGGCCAGTACCTCGTAAAAGATTAATTTGCTATGTGTATGTTCATTGCTGTCCTGAGTTGCAGTCTAAAAGCTGTAACTAAAGCGGAATGATTAAACTTACACTATAGCAGATAACGTGAAAGACATTATGCTGACATTAGAGAGCCGATTGATGCAAATAAGAGGTGATATAATAGGCCATGAAACTTTGAGTATCATAGGAACATTATGCATGAAATATGATTGATAGTGATGCATTCATTTAAACAATGAAGTGGAGATGAGATGAATTAACAGCGATAATAATAATAATAATAATAATAATAATAATAAAATCATGTAATTTTATTTAATTTAAAAAAGCAGTCATCATATTGTATTCAGTTAGTTGCTCTAAAGATATATTTCTCCACTTTTCTAACTTTGTAAGATTTTGTCGAATTTAGTAATTTAATACATTTCAACATACTTGGACCTTTTCAAAATTAAGCATTTTTATACCTCTTTCCTAGCAGTAAATAACACTGGCATTCTAATACGAAATGATACTCATCTTTCAGCATATTGCAGAAACTAGAAGTCCTTCGATCTAGTTGGGTAGATTGTGGTATCCTTCTTTTTCCTGATTCAGTAATTTACCAACATCTTGAAGACTAATATTCCTTGACTAATAAATCACATTATTACCGTAGCTATGTTTAAATCACAGCATCAAAATTAGAATGTGTGTCCTGTTTAACTTTAAATATCTTACTATCATTAAATTTAACTGAGTTTTGTTCTGTTATATCTGAACACATTGTACATCAGCTTGTGCCACATTTGATTATCTGGATCTCTGTTATAGTGAAGTAAAATATTGACTTGGCAAACATTTGTTCAAATGTTTTTGGGCTGTCTCTGACAATTCAACTTTTCTTTTCTTTGCCAAACACTTTCAAAGTTGTTCACTACGACGAAATAACAGATGAAATCATCATGTACGTGCCATTACGAAACACTGAGGTCTGTGTTCAACGAAATACTGATTGGCGAGTAACCAATAGTGTATGGTTATTGGTCTTGTTTTGAACGTTAGCAAGCGAGGCGCGAATAAGGTCAATAACGAAAATTGAATTATTTGCACTTGATTACTAGCTAATCTCTCTCTCTCTCTCTCTCTCTCTCTCTCTCTCTCTCTCTCTCTCTCAAAATGTCTGTAGTAGTTTAAAGTGTAGAATTATCATGTGACGAGCCTGTTGCACGCATATAACAAGTGGTACGGCCATTTCAGTACATCGTCGCGGTAAAGATGACCCTTTCTTGGAGTCTGATGAAAAGCCGAAGTTCTCTTCTAATGTAACTTCGGCTTACCTTACCATCATTATTGGATTCGATCAAATTGTGCTTTATAGATTTACATACATATTTAATATATAATGTAACATTTCCTTTGGAAAGACACAAAAAGAAAGGAAGGAATTGTGCTGAAGAAGGTGAGGGTGAGCTGAAGAGATTGTAGAACTTCTATCTTCCAAACTGAATTTAATCTTGGGACCTTCAGAGGTCGCAATGCAGATAATATCACCAAGAAAAAACAGCTCATCTTCATGAACATTCGCAGTCTATACTCCATAATGCTTCTTATGAAGTCTGGGAAAATGGAAGGACACAGAACGAAACCTAAATTTTATACTTTCCATTTCCTACAAAATACATGAAAAGCTTGTGTATTTGTGATAAGAAGCCATCGAAGTAGCTTTCTTATTTTGGAAAAAAAATATCGATGAATGGACAAAGAAAATCGAAGTTCATTTAATATATGCTAGACATACTTCATCAAGTAATTACCTTTCAGTCTACATCATTATTGGTCATTCTTTTTCTTTCTAATAAAATGTAGAACTCTTCCAGTGTAAAGGCATGACGATATTGCGTTTGTATGATGAACAACAAAAGCAACAAAAACACCGCACACACTCATATATATATATATATATATATATATATATATATATATATATATATGTATATATATATATATATATATATATATATATC
>JAECUM010056776.1:0-21224 GCA_016617855.1 Megalonaias nervosa | reverse complement strand
CACTTTACGTTGAATGGTTTCAATAGCGTAAATGTTTCTAGTGCCGCACGCTGGCTCAGTCCTCAAAGTTCTTCTCTCACCTCATCCAGTCTGTTTTAGACTGCTTTTTTAATGTCATCAAGCTTCAAAGACTCTTTGTACAAGTAGGACCGTTTATAATCTAGCACTTCAGTGGTGTCAACAAAACGTTTTCAATAAATAGAAAGAAAAAAAGCTAACATTTGAGATATTTATTTCCTTTAATATACGGCTTCCCAGCGCGACACAGGGCCCAACCTTGGCGCTACTCAGCTAATTATATTTGTTGTTTTCTTCACATAAAAGTATTAAAAGATTAAATGTTCATTGCGGACCGAATACCGTCTTTCAACTTACTAAACTCGTGTGTCTTTGATCTCGTCGGACTGTTGTCAGGATGGTGATAACTTGTTAGCCCATTGTTTTACTTTTCTAAAGTCTAAGTTTAATCACCAGTAGGCCTGCAGTTTCTTTAGTCTACATTTTGTTTTTAAAGTGTGTATTACATTATATTGAAAAAGGAATAACATTAAGGATTAAACAACAGTTTAATCCAGCTAAAGGTTATAACTATTACCCAACATTTCATCTGAGAGTTGTTAACTATTGCGGATAAAAATGGACTGAGGATGCAGGTCACAAAATCTTTTTTCTTCTGATATTATTTTTGAAAGAAGCGTTTCACACTCATATTTATTGTGACGTCACATTTCTTCAGCACCCCCTCCCCCCGTCACACTTCGTCACAAAATTTTTACCCCCTCCCCCGTCACTGCGTGACGTCATATGTGAACGACCCTTAAATGAACGTGCTATTTAAACCGCTGAAATACATATTGAAAAAGGCTGTATTGCCTTTAAATTGATGGATTGTCAAAGGTTAAACCAAATCTCGGTAGCGTAGCTCGAAATGAATGACCATTCATTTTCACATATCATTAGTTTTATGTCTGTCTATATTTACGATCATAGATTGAAAGGGTCATTTTTAAACACATCACATAGCTTCAAGATAGTGGGATGTACTTTTAATCTGAGTAAACATGTTATGGTGAAATCTTGATGACAAAATTGATGGTATTTGAGTTCAGGTCATATGTTTTACATAGAGAACCATGTGACCTAATTTCTGATACGAGAGCTTGTACTGGACCTGACCTTGTTGACAAGTAGAATATTCTGGAAATGATTATACGATCCACGTTCCGGTTTTGAAACTGTATCTTACATTGTGTTTGTAATTAGGGATGTTTAATTGAGAATTAGTTATTCCTGAATAAAACAACAAACATACGTTTGGGCATGTTCCTCGAGAAAAGAAAGGTATATCAGTATGCAAGCAATGTGCATGCTGAGTATGGACTTGATCATTCGTCCACAGAAAGGAAGCAAAATGATGTATTCGATTATTTAATTTGTCAGTGATGTTTGCCCTCGTGAATATTCCAATAAAAGGTAAAGCTGACAAGTCATTATTGTGCATATTAATTATACCTACTGCTGACAAGCATTGATAGCAGCCTTCAAACTAGCGGTCGGAGCGGTTTGTTCTACTGTGAACTAGTCCGATAAATCAGACTCCCAAATCTGTGTTGATACTGAAGGACTATTTGTTGTTTTGATACCACCAATTCCTATTCATAACAGGAAGTAATCGTTTGCACACATGTATGTCCGCAACATATCGGCATACATTTTTGACACCGGTATTTCTCGCGTCTCTTGAGCTATCGTAGGTTGAAGAGTCCTTTTGGGCGAAATGTGCAGAATACTTCCGGATCAAATCCTATGTTCGGCGACTTATACACCTACGTGTAATAACACAACCTTATGTCCTATGGTGTGTTTGAATTTCATGTTTGATATGGTTGTTGCCAAATAATGGTGTCTAAACTCTAGAAGGGAGTGTTCCAGAAAGATCTGCATGTAGCAAATTTGCCAATTGAATGAACAGGTGGCATGAGACCAACAAATCATCCATCAGTATCAACACAGTTTTGGGGGTCTTTTCTTTTATCATTACTGTTACTATATTGCTGACAATCAATTTAAATGTAGATATTACTGATAAATATGTGTGTGTGATTATGTCTGTTATTATGATACTAAATAAAAACATATCGACAATACCTGTATTCATTACAATACGTATCTCAAAAGCTGAAAATGCACGAAAAGTCATAATTCAACAAAGAACAATAAAACAGTTAACATAATAACAGAACTTTACTATGTTTAAATACAGCTGTCAAAAATTCACTGGGCATAGGTTTCCTTGATCTAAATCAACTTGGCTGATTAGGTTTAAATCAAGGTTTGAAACTTTCACGAATCATGTGACATCGGTCGATAGGAAACACAACATGTTTACGTTCACTTGCTTCTTTAAACAGAAACGCATCAGTTTCGAAAATATGTTTATAACCATCCTACCCAAATGAACCGGTGCTTCAATATTAGTATGACCAGGATTTTCAAAGTAGTTTCAATTCAAAGTTAAGACTGAAAAAGTGTCATACTTCATTCTATTGTTAGTATAAACAAATGGACCGTACATGATGTCTGTCGAGTAGGTAGTACTAATAAGAGTACCAGTTTCGTTGCAATCTAGATGAATTATAGGGAGTCTTCACACCAAAGTTAAGCGTGAACCTCAGCGCCAAAGGGCGCTTCAATTCTAATTTAAGGGACGAAATTTCTTTTGTCAGTCTGATTAAAATCAGATCTTCACTGTTATACATGAAGATCTGACAGCGACCGCTTAGGGGTCATGTTCTAATAACATATGTTATTACCATAATAGCTAATTTTATCAACCAATCAGATGAAGTCTTATATCATTGCATTTGGAGAATGAGCAGTATGGATGAAGAGCATGAATGTGTACCGAACGATCTGATTCACTTTCAGATTTTTGAACGCTGCATTTCCATTGGCTAATTCAAAGGTCACCAGAACATGACCCATAAGCGGTCGTCGTCAGATCTTCATGAAGGACAGTGGAGATCTGATTTTAATTAGATTGTTTCTATTTTGGAAATACAAATCCAGATCAAGCACAGTATTTGACTCGTTGTCGAAGGTATTGGGATCCACTTATCTTTAATCTCAATGGATGATTAGAATCAAATCATAAATAGCAGTTTTCGCCGGCAACGATAAGTCTCCGTCTCATATAACTTATCAATATTCGGGCAAATCACTTAACTTACCTCGGTGTTGAATAACCTACATGTGTTGCTGTGCTATAAGACACCAAACCAAGTCCCAGTGGGGAAGGGTGGTGGTGGTGGTGAGGCTTGACTCGGTGGCAAACTGTTACATATTCCATCTCCGCAACACTGTTGTGCCATGTCTTGTAATGATCCAATAAGATCAACAAGAAATATTGCCGTGTCAAATATTTTGTCCTGAAGCTGACGTCGGCCGGACTAATGGACTGACGGACACTGCGAATACCAAGTTTCGCCTTTTGCGACATTAATCACAGACGAGATGAAAATGGAAACAAAATGAAGCAAATTCCAATATAGTACCAAACTTATTAAAGGGTTTTTGTCTCACTATTTCGGCACAGTATCTTCTAAGATAAAACGATACAAATATGGAATATAATAATATACCATGCAAGTATACTCATTATGGAAATCACAACAGCACAGTCAGGGCGTGGTACATCTAAAGAGATAAATTTCAATGTGGATAAAAACATGTACTCAGTCCAAAGCCTCCCACGGAATAAGAATTATGGTATTACGTTAAGAAACATTTGATATGAATGAGATATTCAGGTGAATATGAATCACAAAGAAATGTGCTATTGCTTCCGCAGGTGTATTGCATATAAATTGATTCCAAGAGAAAGATGATTTTAAGTAACAGAGGAAAAATCACGGAAATAGGACGGTGAATATCAGAAGCTGGGCTTATACAGGAAAAATTTCCCTCTGCCAGCTAAATGGCACACAAATAGCTAAAAGGAAATCTAAAAACCAAGTCAATGTGTTGAACATAATTAAAACATGTCTGAAAGCAAATACACTGATACAGAACATGTTTTAGGCAAACTAGAAATGGAATACGGATGCCGCAACACAACGCCTAATTTGAGTGAAACAAAAACCGTAAACCAATGTGTGACGAAAAGATGGCTGGAAAGAAACGTATAACCCGTGGTTGCATTTGCAGTTAGTGAACATAAATAAATCACATTTTCATTAAGTGTTAAAAAATCTTGGTCGGATAATAGTTTACCAGTTGTATGTACTACAGTTTTTATTTAGCCAAATATAACCAGTGATCAAATATAACCAGTGATTGTATTTGATACATTACATACAATTTGCTCACGACAGATATTAAAACAGAATTAAAAAGTAGACAAGATATGCAGTGTAGTCGACACATCTGATAAAATGTAAGTGCCGAACTGAAAAAAACAAACATTAAATTCAATGAAGAAAATTAATTTTAGACTTGGACTATATTTTATGTTCTATGCATGCACGGTCTAATCTTATCATGTACCAAAAAATCTGAACAATTTATGAAAAAGATTCCTCTTAAATGATCAGATACTATACAATGATTGGTGCATATTCACATACATTTTGTTCTAATTCATTTTTTAAAAAATACGATAAACACTGACTTAGGAGGCCACCTATAATTTGAGACAAATCTTCATAATACCTGCATCATTCAATGGTCTGTTTGTAATGAATCTTGTGAGATTAGTTGTGATAGCACATGAGATGGTCTTTAAAAGGGAGACAGTTTTTCCTCTATACTTTTTAGAACCTTACATTTCAAGAAATTTTACCAAAGTGAAAAAAATCGTCATTAACAATATTTCGTAAATCAGCAATATACCTTATATTGTTGTTCTTGGCATCCGTTAGTCTCGAGAGACGATGGAAGTGCGCCCATGAGAGATGTCCCGGTTGGTAGCTGTGCAGCATCTTCTGTGGCTATGGAGCCCCACATGGGAGTGGCAGTCCTTGCTGCAGTTGCTGCACTTGAAGGTTAAGTCTGGTGTGGGTTGGAGCTGCTTCCTCTTCCTCTGATATCGTTTTTCATCAGCGAGCAGTCGTAGCTTGTCCTCGCCGGCTTTCAGACCAGTGATCAGAGCATGTCGCCAGTTGGACTTGACTAGAGCAAGCTCTTCCCAGGTGTTGACATCAATCTCAAGGGCTTTCATGTCGCGCTTGCAGACATCCTTGAAGTGGAGATGTGGCCGTCCGATCGATCTTCTGCCAGAGGCAAGCTTCGAATAAAGAAGGTCTTTGGGGATCCGTCCTTCATCCATCCGACGTGCATGGCCCAGCCATCTGATGCGACGTTGGCGGAGGAATGTGACCATGCTGGGAATCTTGGCACGTTCAAGCACCTCGTTGTTTGTCATTCGATTGCTCCAGGTGATCCCGAGTATGCGTCGGAGGCATTGCATGTGAAAGGCGCCCAGTCTTTTCTCCTGTGAGACGTACAGCGTCCAGGTTTCACTGGCGTACAGGAGAGTGCTTAGCACACAGGCACGGTACACGGAGATCTTAGTGTTCAGGGTTAGCATGCTGTTGATCCACACTCTCTGCGGCAACCTAGAGAGAGAGTTGTTGATGCCTTTCCAATCCGCGACTCTGGATACACTCTATCAGCAAGCGTCTGCAGTCTGTTCAGGATGACTCGTGCGAAGACTTTACCCACGATGATAAGAAGGGATATGCCCCTGTAGTTGTTGCAGTCGCTTCTGTCGCCCTTGTTCTTGTACAGGGTTACGATGTTGGCATCTCTCATGTCCTGAGGCACTGCACCTTCATCCCAGCATTGGCAGAGGAGGTCGTACAAGTGTGTGAACAGAACGCTGACGTCGCACTTGATGACTTCTGCAGGGATGCCATCCTTCCCTGGGGCTTTACCTGAGGACAGTTTCTCAAAGGTCTTCTTTAGTTCTTCCGCAGTAGGTTTCTCGTCCAGTTTGGTCATAAAAGGGAGGTTTTCAATGGTGTTAAGGGCATCGTTGGTCACGTGGTTCTCTCCGGAGTACAGTTCAGAGTAGTACTCCACCCAGCGCTGCATCTGCTTGCCCCTGTCGTGGATGGTATCGCCAGCGGCAGACTTCAGTGGTGCTGTCACTTTCTTCGTGGGACCCAATGCTTTCTTTATGCCATCGTACATGCCTCTGATGTTTCCAATATCTACTGCCGACTGGATGCTCTGACAGAGCTGGAGCCAGTATTCATTGTGCACTGCCGTGCTAACCTCTGCAGTTTGCTTCTGGTAGACCTGTATGCCTGTAGTGTCCTCTGGCAGGGGGAACGCTTGTATTCCAGGTGGGCACTGCGACGCTCTTCAATGGCTGGCATGAGTATGGCAGAGTTGGCCTCAAACCAGTCGTTGTTATTTGTCTGCTTCTTACCAAAGATCCTTGTGGCTGTGCTGTACACAGTATCTCTGATGTGATCCCATCTCTCTTTGGCACTGCCGTAGGGAGGTTCTGAACTGAACGCCTTGGAGAGGGCGTAAGTGAATTCCTCAGCCTTGTCTGGATATGACGTCTTGCTTACATCAGTGCGTGGTTTACCCTCTAGCCTAGAGAGGTGGATCTTCTTTGGCTGAAGCTTCATTTTGCAGCAAACTAGCTAGTGATCGGTGTCGCAGTCAGCGCTGTGGAAGGTACGGGTAAGAAGTTCACCCTTCATCGCAGACCGTCTCGTGATGATCAAGTCCAGCTGGTGCCAGTACTTGGACCGGGGATGCCTCCAAGACACTTTGTGTTGTGGCTTTGTCTGAAAGAATGAATTGGTGATGCTGAGATCGTGGTACAAGCACATCTCTAGTAGTCGCTGCCCGTTCTCATTCATCTTCCCAATGCCAAACTTGCCAAGACACAAAGGCCAAGAGTCGTGGTCGGCACCCACCCTAGCGTTGAAGTCGCCCAGTAATATCAAGTTCTTTTCCTTGGGAATTTTGTTAATGAGCGAGTCAAGCTCGTAGTAGAAACGCATCCTTGATATCTGTGGTGGCGCTGAGTGTGGGAGCGTAAACGCTGATCAGGTTGACAGGCCCGCTTTTGGTGTGGAGGCGGAGAGATAGCAGTCTTTCGTTTCCTTGTTGGAAGGGTTCTATCATCCCCAGCAGAGAGTTCCTGACGGCGAATCCAACACCATGCTCACTGGCTTCGTCGGTGCTCTTTCCTTGCCAGAAGAACGTGTAGTTCTTTTCTCTGAGGGACCCGGAATCTAGTAGCAGTGTCTCCTGTAGTGAAGCGATGTCGACATGGAGTCTTGCAAGTTCGTCGTTGATGACTGAAGTCTTTCGAACATCGCTGATTGCCTGGAGGTCATCTGAGAGCCCAGTCAGCATGGTCCGGACATTCCAGTTACCTAGCTTGAGGATTGTTGGTTTCCTTGTTGCTTTTCTTTTGTTGTTTCTTGGTGCAGTAGTTGCAGTTCACTTGTCAGGTACTCGCGTACCTTAAGTCCTACGCACCCAGCAAGGCAGGCGAACTGTGACGGGACGGCACCTTATTGGCTGGGGGCTGCCCAGCTTGAGGCGGGCGATAGCTGTCCAGTGAGACCTGTTGATCTCTCCCACCGTCGGAAGCAACCCCTGGCGTCTGACTCTACGTCATTCGAGTGGTGACTTATAACCGGTAACTGATGCTTCCCGTGTTGTGTCGACGCTGTGAGGCGAAGCTGGAGTGTCCTCTCCAGGGCGCAAGCCTGGGCAGGGTGATATGGAGAATCAGCTGTTGCCCATGCAACTGATTCCCCCTCTCCACGCAGCTGATGGATCCAAGGGAAAGGACAAGCCGATACGTCATGGCACCAGCTACGTCGCAGGAGTTGCCGAGATGACACTGAAAGCAATGCCAAGTCGCCTTAGGGACTCCGTCTCCGGATTTTCTTTTGGGGTTTACTCCCTTAGCCTTTCCCATGAGAGGGTATAGTCACAAGGCAGCGAAGGTTTGAAGTCGGAGTTTACCTTCTCCTAGATGGGCAGCCACTCAAGGTTAACGGGCCCTATCTGCCCGAAGCATCTAGTTTTGAGGCGCCAGAAACTCGCCTGTCATCGCTTCTCCAGTCAGTTTAAACAGCTTCCGCCGGGCTTAGTAGTTAAGCCACTCGTGAAGGCCTGGAGCTGGATTTGGTTGTCAGAGGCTTTCTCAGGCGCAAGGCATTGGGGGATTTCTAAGGGAAGTGGGTGCTTATCTCCCACATCCGCCCCCAGCGATAACAACCCTTGAGACCCACCTTATATATATATATATATATATATATATATATAGCAGGTATATATATATATATATATATATATATATATATATATATATATATATATATATATATATATATATATATATACAAGTATATATATATATATATACAAGGCAATAAAGATGAAAAATTATTTTTTTTAAAAATGAAATAAAACAGTCTATTGGCATCTAAGTCTAAATAAAAAATAAACTGTATGAAATGAGTGTAACTCTCAGAAAATTATTGAATAGTTTTTGCATGTACTCCATTTTGGCACCTGTCACTGTTTTTCAAAAGTTCTCTTTACACTACACAGAAAGCGCTGAACGTTTAATAAGCAGATACAACAGCAACATGCTTTCAGTTGTCCTTTGAGTCATCAGAATTATATGAAATCTAAAGTCAGGGTATTGAAAAGTATAAATGTATGAAACTAATAAGAGATTTTCTATCATCATTCTTTACTGCTTTATCAATCGACAATGAGAAAGTCCTCTGCCTGTATTTCATTTTATTCGTGTTAGAGTTCAGCTTTTAATCTCTTGCACATTTTCCTATCTGCACTTCTAACTTATGAAGAAAAAAAACCAAGAATAGTACGAATACATACATAAAATGTAGTACGGACATACGCACTTCAGGACATATATATATGGAATTTAATCCATGTTTCTCTTGGAGCAGGACTGAAATAATCAAGAAAACAAAATACATGAGTCAGGTTAACCAGATACAAACACAATAAATATACGCGCGCGCTCGCACACGCACACACACACACACACACACACACACTTTGGGCATCTTCACACAATGAAGTTCATAGTTTAATTGTCTACCAGGCAGGTTTAATTATCGAATCCATACAGGTGGGACAATGTTTACAGCAACACGGGCTTGTCACAAGGTATTAATGTACTCCGATTACTTCGTGTGGGATACATGTTCCACACTTCAGCAAAGTTATCTAGTTCAGCCCGTAAAATAGTCAATAGAGTCTTGTGGAATCATCTTCGCTATATCGTCTTTTTCATATCGAGTATATTAAGGAAATGCTGCATTTCAGAAGAATAAATAAATAAATCAATAAAATTTAATTATTTTAAAGACAAGCATTGCTCTAAAACTGCATGCAGTTCCTGTATTTGTTATCTCTGACAAGACTATATTCTTTCGATCTACATTGTTTTATGAAATTACTTTCTATATATATTAACATTTCGTGTCAATTCGTTTCCTTTCTTTATATTATAAAGAAATATAAGGGACTATACAACATTTTATCGTATTGCACATTAAATCTTTACCCATGTTCAACGTCGACATTTCATCAAAATTCTTTATGCAGGCGTTTTTAGGAACCAAATAAATAATAATAATCCGCGAAAAGCTATGTGTTGCCTTTTTCTGCCTCTGCCTAATACGTTGCAGTTACTTCCAAAATTATCCACTATATTTTATCAGTTAATGGTTTGAAAGTCATGACTCGGAAGCTCGTTTCAGCAGGGCAGGGAGAAACCCAGTCGCATTTGCTGACTTCATGCATTGTCCTTCCCATGATGAGAAAGTGTATATATGACTATAAAATGGATATCTTGATGATTTCTAGTTATGACCGCTGGATTGTGTCCCTAGGGACAGGAAGGCATAATGGAACATGACCCAGGGGCATGACTCTATGATACGGTTGGTTTTAGAAAGAATGATAGCTGCTTATATATGCACTAATTTAAACATAAAAGCATAATTCATGCAAAATGCAATAAACTGTAACAAAGTATGCTGAATTTGGTGGCTGTTTTAACCAACTTTGAGAAAGAGACTCCACATTAGTGGAAGAGAGCACCACCGCCTTCGACATTAAGTATGGAAAGCTTTATAAAGTTCCAAAGAGTAGTTTCAGAGTTACGGATATGAAGAAAGAAAAACAAGACGACAACGACAACTATGTAATCGCAATGTATGACACTTTTCTCCCGAAAAGAGGAAACACGCGCCTCGTCCTCTCATGCTGACTTATAGAAGTGAATGGATAATTGGATGAGAAGCCAAGTTCTAATTCATATATTTTGTAAAACATTGAATCTAAAATAGAATTTTATCAAAGTGTCTATGTCCAATACATCCGCCATGCTCTAAAAATCAGTCTAAAAAATAAATCCTATGTAACAGAGCTGAGTCTCTGTCCTATCTCGTAACAACGAGATACTTTCTTGTAATGACGCAATATTTTCTCGTAATAACATATTTTTTGCTTACCTGGCGCTGTCGGGCTTCCGTACATCCCCTTTTAACCAAAACTCTTATGGAATCGAGCATGCCAGAGCTGATCAAACGCTTCTTATGTAAGACGGTCCTGAAGGGAGGTGAAGGCTTGAAAGCGATATCTTGATGATCAATGGATAAGCAAGTGAGATTGTAAATGTAACAGTGATTGAATAATAAGACGGACAAGAACTGGATTCGATTTATGAACGTGTATACAAAAGACTAACCTGTGTGAACAATTATATATTTACGATGTATATATGTTAGTTCTGGATCGTTATTTAAAAATATTATTGACTATTATATCGACATATTGCAGAATTTATTATAATGTTGCTATGATTATAAATTTGTTAACGTTCAAATGTCAGTGCAACATATTTGATTCTGTTTTTGATAAGTTGAATACATTTCAATGTTTTCATGATGAACAAAAATAATAACATGATCATCTTTTTCTCAAAAGGAGGGTTATTTAGTAATATTGAAATAGACTATGTATCAAGGATTCCCGATTATGTACTGATTAGGTACTTTTTGGAATTAAGTGGTAAAAGCAACACGCTGGTGTTAGATTCTATCTATTCTCGTTGGAGATTCAGCGTAAGACACAGTAGCGTACTAACGGGGGGGGGGGGGGACGTGGCGGTTGCCTCGGGCGCCAGAGGTCTTGGGGCGCTAAAACCCTTATGGGCCTTCATCGTCGCCCCGTGCACCACTCACACTTATTACGCCACTGGGTCCACCAAAAACTATTGCGGTGGTTTCGGCACCTTTCTTTACCTGTTCTGCGGTTTCGTATGTGGGCTTGAGCAGTAGTGCAAAATTTGTCTCGAAGACCTCTGTAAGATCTTCCCGTATAAAATTCTGGGATGCAGCCACAGTTTCCTTCGTCATGAAGTTAGGGACCGACCATTTCAATTCTGGACGGCGGTAAGATCTGGGATATTTTGAAAAACAATTCAGGCTCCACGTTAGCTTGAAAAATATATTCTTCTTTTGTTTTGTAGAAGAGATAAAATCAAATTCTATTCATCACATTAGTTGGGAAAAAAAATAGCTTCAGACCAAAAGAAAATGTCATGGTAGGAAAGAAATTACAATCCTACCCAATCCCTATTAAATTGTGGGTCCCATACCACTGGATAGATTTAAATCCTATCACTGGACAAATACTCGCTTAAGAGACTGTATGCATAACTAGGGTGGGATTGTCCCACTACGATGCGAGGATATTCATGTATTCGTTGATGTTAATAAAGGTATCAAAAATACCTCTTTTCTTCGTCTACTTTGTATTTATTGACACCACCCCCACTCCAAGCCAAGCCACACTGAAACACCGTGAACTAATTTTTGTTTTTTAAATCTCATAAAATGAGAATGAAGTGGTCTTGGGTAAATATTTCGAGGATTCCAACGATAATTAAATGAATGCACGTGTTATTGTTCTTGTTTTTCGTCAAACTCAGTGCAACTATAAACGTTTCTTTAGTACTGGCGACAGACGGTAAAAAAACAGAAACTCCTGTGCCTGTTCTTTTAAGAGCGGGCACTATCCCAGAAATAGCTACGAGAAGAGATTTGTTTACAATCATTAGATTTTAAAGCAAATTACTAATTCCATTACTGCGTAATGACTTCATAATGTAAATACAAGACCAAATGCGGAACTATATTAGAGTTAATTTTTCAAACGATGTGCATCACAAGTATTTTCTACATTCTTTAACTAATTGGACTTTAATGAAACTGGCCATAGGTCTAACAGACCTTTAGGTTATCAATCCTTTATGTTTCTCAACGTCGACTAGGCTTGGTCGGGTCTCATTAACTGATAAGGCATCTCCCCATCTTTGAAAAATAAATCTGTAACATGAAATCTGAAATTACGATATATGTGTATTGTCTGTACTATTCTTAATTTAATCCTTAATCTAATAAAACATTTTAACTTTAATTTATTTTAGGCCAAATAACATTATACGTGGCTCTGATTCCACTGAAAATCAAATTAGCGTAAATAGGTTTGTACAAATATTTTTTTGTTGGTCTGGACGATTTAAATGAAGCATGAACTTGAAATTAAGAGTCAATCGCATCCTGAATTTAACTTCGATCGTAGTTACATCCATTTGTCTTTTTTATTCTTCTCCGATATTTTTCCTTCCAATTTTTCAACAACAAACATTCAAAAGAAAGGTGGGGTCGGCAGGAAAAACATAGGGTCTGTCGGGTAACCGGAACCACACATACTTTTGCGTATGGCCTATTGAGTATCAGTGGGAATCACCATTAGCATTTAGCATACGTTTTACAAGTCCAGAATGTTTGGTGGAATAACAAGTCGATTTGATTATGTCCTATAACTATAATCAGCAATTGTCTTTGTTATTTCTGATCAATTAGTTCCATTTCTCACAGACTGTTTTATGTATGTAGCTTACTTACTAAAGAGTCATCACTGTTGTCTGTTTTTTTTTTGCATAAACCATTCTTGATTTCATCAACTGACGACCGGAGCGGTGGCCTAAGTGGTTAGAGTGTCCGCCTTGGATGCGAGAGGTCGCGGGATCGAACCCCGGCCGAGTCATATTAAAGACTTATAAAAATGGTACTAGCAGCTGCCTCGCTTGTCGCTCAGCATTAACAGGTCAGTGTTAGGACTGATCGGCTTCAGTGCCGGATTAAACTCTGTAGAGGCCCCTAGGCAGTCGAAATCTCGCCCCCCCCCCCCCTTCGCAAATTATCTCCTAATACGTCAAGATGAATTCAATTCAATATTATTGATCCGTTGTCGCGGGGCTCCTAGGCCGGTGCCTACTCTGCCCATTTGGTAATCCGGCACTGATCGGCCTGGTGTCAGGAGAGTGTGACTGGATGGGACATGACACTACATGTCTGCGGCATGATGCCCCAGTGTTAGACATCTCTATAAACTGACACACTGCAGACGTCGTACACACACACACACACACACACACACACACACACACACACACAGATTTGTCTCCCCGAAGTACAGATATATCGCTTTGAATTCTTATACTGTTGTCAATACGAAGTCGCCAATATTTACCATGCAATACGATCTACCTGTAAAATCGTGACAGACGATATTTTGTTGCTCATACTTTAATCTTACGGGCCTAGTAAATATACCATTTTAAATTTGATTTTAATTTGTGTTGTTCCCGCAGGAGATAGTGATGCACAACAATATAAGTGGATGAGTGACTTTCAATTTTGATTTTCAAAACACCACTATATATATATATATATATATATATATATATATATATATATATATATATATATATATATATATATATATATATATATATATATATATATCTGTGTGTGTGTGTGTGTGTGTGTGTGTGTGTGGACTCCAGTTCTATGATAATATATACAACTAGTTTGCTGCAGTTCACTTAACAATTGTGTAGCAAACGCAAAATGCTAATTTTTAATATGCATTCAAAGTTGGTCATTTTGCATCATTTTCTATGTACAAATTCAATAATATAAATTCGTACAAAGTCCATTTAAATTACGACATACAAGGGCTTGAAGCTGGTGCTATAGATATAATTAATTATTCATGTTGACAACGTATTTCTAGATAATGTATGTGCTTACGGCCTTGTATGCATACGATATTAGTCAACTTGACGTCACTGTAGATAATGCATGCCCTAAATCCGGTCCTAGAGAGGTATAATGCGTATTTTCGTAACCTTTTGACATTATGTTTTCTTAGGCAGGACACTTGACTCGTACTACTTCGGCATGATATGACTGTTCATGTGTGTTTATGTGGCTATATCATGCAGAGGAAATGGGGGACTAAGAGCCTTTTTCAAGGACACACCGAGGCAGCCGGCCCAGGCTGATCTGGGCGGGTATCGAACCCGTAATCCTTGGATTTAAGAGTCGGGTGATCTACCAACTGAGCTACCGCAGCACCATAAACATGACACAAAAGCTAAACAGTTAACAAAAATCTATTAACTGCTAATCATAATTCCTCCAGCGTTCAACATTTGTCCACACAATGAAGTTTAAAGCTGCATTCCTTCGGGGAAAAAAAATCAGATAATGACATAATATGATTTGTGACTGTTCTCATAATGAATAAAATGGTTATGCTAATGAAGAATAAAGCGAAAACTACTTTTTTTCAAAAAGGAGCACCAAGGTCAAGAAAAAAGTGAAAAATACAACAACGGGTCCACACGGTCGACCAGACGGAATGTAAATGACCTTATGCGTATCAAATATAAACAAGTCACGATCAACGTGGGAACATAACTATAATTAGCACTCTCATATGGCCAAACAAAAATGTGTTTCCGGTCGCCAATCCGTCCCTATTCCAATGTTTGTCAACACAATGAAATTTAAAGCTGTATTCCCTCGCAAAAATATCAGATAATTTCATGATATAATTTGTGACCCTTGCACCCCTTGCCCCAAGGTAAAAAAAAAAAAAAATTGTGAAATTGATTTGTCCGTCTGAGCCAGCTTAGCCCAGTACTTGAAGAGCGCTTTATACACACCTACCTACCCTAACTTTAAAACCAATGCACTAGGAAACACACATATTTGTTTCGGCCTAATTAATTCAAGGGTTCGGCAAGTCCAGTGTAGCTCAGGTACTTTCAGTTTCTCACCTCTATTGACAATGCAATGTTTATTTTTCTTTTCGCGGTCACCTTGTGAGAAGCACGTGCTAACAGGTGTCAGCAAATAAAATTATATTGTAATTGACAACCCACAGCTTGACAAATGTCAGTTTTGCGAAAATAATGTAAATTGCTGGTTATCAACCTTAAAAAGCACTTCTGATTAAATTTTAATGATTTATATGAATAATTCATAAAATACGATGATAATCAAACGTGTGAGTACTGAAAGAAATGCTCGGTTTGCAACTAAACGAGAAAATCCCAGTGGTTGGTTGCCCTGTGTGTCTTTTGAGAGGCTCTGTTGCGCAGCAAGAAATAAAAAGTAACTTTGAAACATATATTGTATTAGTTCAAACGTTGCTATCAGACCATTGTTCAATCTTAAACCTAAAATGAAACCTGCTTCACCTAAAAGGAAATTGTCACCTCATACGTTCTATCAGACTCAAACGAAAATCGCCTCAGCTTTTGAACAACGTGAAAAAATTGCTATAAATAAACAATGCAGTCGTCACATTAATTACAAACCGCTTTTGGGAGAAAATGCATCCTTGCCTTCAAGTGGTTCTGTTTAATATCGGGAATAGTTTTGCGTTCCTGTTGTTAAATTATATGCTGTACCAGTAAGAGCACTGCTTTTCCAATCCCTTCCTAGTAGCAAGTGAATGGTGATAATTGATAAATATTTAAGCGTTCTACACAGTGTAGGAACACTAGAATATTTGGATGTTTCGTTGCTGGAAGTTGTGATTCCCAATCTTAAGCTGTCTCGGATAGATCGCAAAGGGTCATGACGTGCAACAGTGTCCTGCAAAGACCATACGGTCGCTTAATTAACTTTCTACTTACACGGTCAGAAATGCTTTGAAATTACTCATCTGGTCACCATTCCTTACGGTACTTTGGATATCGTTATCTAGGAGATGATGGACCACGGTATGCTGCCCGGATTAAGTTAACAATAAAATAAAATATGAAATTACTGCATGGAATGGCAGATATCTGAGCAGGGATACAGAATAGAACAACACGAGTCCCAGTATGTTGAATATAGGAGCTTAATCAATTATATAAACAAAATGAAAAATGAACATTACATTTGAATGATACACCTTCTCTTGGAAACAGAGTTACAAAATTTATGCGAAATTCAATTAGCCGTTCCGATAAAACAAATTTCATCAGAGAATCGAGTGAACGATCGAACTCAGGTTACCGGTATGTCAGCATAATCTGGTTGCTTCCGATCCTTTCCAAATCGTTTGCCCCCACCCCCCACCCCCACCCCTCTCTCTCTCTCTCTTGCTTGCTCGGGTCATCAACCGTAACTTGGTTGTAGACAGCACTCTTGTCCAATGCGCAGTACGGATATGGAGCTGATTTCCCCTTCTGCTTCATTAAGATTAAGACTCGCTCTTATTATACAGCCGAATCTTTGGATTCTCAAAATTTTCCAGACCTCCTTCCCCTGGACGACTTATTTAACGAGAAAGGTTACTTGTTAATTTCTCGGAGACCCTCAGACTTCCCTAGCTCAACGTCAGTCTTAACGGTTACCCGTCACGCTGACCACGATAGAATGTACTGCGAAAATATCTATAAAATTTTGCACTATTACATCATCTTTCTCAACAAATACATAAAGTCTCCGACATAATTTGTCACTCGCTTTAATTTAGAGCGTGCTTAAAGAGAGAGAATGAAATTATAGACTCACATAACTATGTAGCAGTATACAGAAATGTATAATAGGATTTACTCAGTAGATTTCGCCTGTAATATGTAATTAATGATCTTACCCCTATGAAAGCCGGTAATGGTTATGTCAAATTATTTTTAAATATAGTAACTGCAACTTAAATCTCATAATTATGACGTACCCTCTCGTACCAGCGCTCTATCTCGTAATTACGACTTGAATTTTCTCACATACATACATACATATATATATATATATATATATATATATATATATATATATATATATATATATATATATATATATATATATATATATATATATATATATATATATATATATATATATATATATATATATATCAGATATTCAAAGCTTTGAACTCGAACTCTGAATTTTTCAGACACAAACCGAGTGAACATACAGATCTTATTACATTTCTGGCTAATTATTTTATTTTAATTTTAAAAAAACACCACGACCCCCAGAAAAAAAACCAAAGCCAAAACAAAACACCAAGTACAATATGATATCCAAACGGTTGGATGATAATATCTTTTGTTTACATTTTTACTTATATAAGCCTTGCAGTTTATTTAGTGTACTGGTATGTTGCGATAATATGCACATCTAGGCAGTCACGAAATTGAAAACAATAAATACATACACAGTCCTATAAAGAATAATAAATTTTATTGGTGGCTGGTGGTAGACTGTTGTATTGCGAGCATGGAAATGCGGGGTTTGAATCTGTCACGTTTGCTAAGCCCAAGCTATAAAGTCATGTATAAGCAATAATCTACCTGTCTTGGGAATATTACCGCGGCCATGTGTTTGATGTCTAAAGATTGCAGCGGGCTAGTGTTGAACTCTTACGCAAGGTTACCATGACCCGCCGGAGACTAGAAACTTGAATCGGCAAAATGCGATAGATCGCACTGTTTGACAAAGTCTTGCAGTTATCACACCTATGTGTTAAAGATTAGGTCAAATATCAAGAGGAAGTCCACGTGGTATTCTTATCCGTCCCCAAGTTGACAGACAGCGAGAGAGACATTGTCCGCTAGGTTTGATTGGATCGGTTCACAGCGATATCCAATCGGAATTGAGATAGAGGGTGTGATTACAATGCAGGCCCGAATGATAACGTTCAGAACTCGTAAGAGAAAATTTAGTATTCGCCTGAAAGGATTTTGGATCAATAGGGTTTACTCCGAGAAGAAGCCACTCGTAATTTGGCGGCAAAACGTAGAGGTAGATTCTAAGCAAAGACAAAACTTCGAAAGGTCAGTAAGTTATTTACTCGATTATTGCATGATATTACGGCATCATAATTGCAATCATTTGTAGCATGTATGGTTAATTGCTAGAATCCTTTAGTATGTACAATTACCTTTGTAGTGTTTCATTTACATGCGTAGTTGAGAAATGTGCTTGAGCTTACGTAGAGAATTATAAGATGCGAGGCGGAATTATGTAGATTGTTAGGCTATGGTCAGAATTAATTTTGTAATTCGCTATTAGGTTACTTCGAAGTAAACTAGTGCATTTATTAATGCGTTATGTTAGAATTTACACATGCTTGATTTGTGAATTTGGAATGGTTAAAGTATGTAAGATTAGTTGCTATGGACGTATGAATATATCAGAGCATGGATATTTGAATATTTGCGTACTTTGTATGAGTTGTAAGGTAAAGAAATGCCTCTGATTATTTTGATATTGTTTAGTATAACGGGATTAGGAATATGTACTGATGTGACGGAATTTATTGATGTATGTATAAGAAGTAATTGATACCGTGCTGTATTATGACGTTTGTTTTACCATGCAAGAACGTATGGGTATCTCGATGTGAACGAATTCGTGACCGAAGCAATTTAATAGCCGTTTTCTGATGATAGGCTGTGTGTAGTGTGAGATGAGAGGGCTAAGGAAAAAGATTGTACCGTCCTTGTGTTTTCACATGAAGCTTTTAAAAGGGACACAGAACTCTGGGTTTCATTGGGTCCCGAGTCTTCAATAGGTGGAGACGGAATCGAGACTGTAGCCGAGACAGTCGAAGTCGACAGAAAAGTAGTCGTGGTAGAGAAAGTGGAGGAGGAGAAGGAATTTGGAGAAAAGTCGAGGAGGAAGGGGAGAAGGAAGTGAGAGAAATGAGAGAGAGAACGGATACACCAGATGAGTAGAAATACAAGGACAGGTGGAGATCAATCTCACACTGCTAATCAAGTGATGCAAAAGGCTTATTAAAAGGTCGAGCGGAAGGAGTGTAATTGAAAATTTGGGTCATTTTATGATTGAACTGTTATTAAATTGTTATTCATTGAATTTCAAACTTTTTTGTATATTTAACCATCTAACCGTCAGCATTGCTGAATGGAGGCTCGGAGCTTTACATCTGTCTTTCACTACATTTAACTTCCAACAAAATAGAGCCTGGGTCGGACTTCTATAATAGATTAAATAAAACATTGGGAGCACCCCACCCCACCCCAACCATAACAATCGTCACAGAACCTTGGAGAATTTATCTTTGTTTTATATCAAACATATCTTCATAAAAATCTTAAAATATGACTTATTAGAGAGAGAAGGAGAGAGATGGGGGGAAACAGGGAGACAGACAAACAGATAGACAGACAGAGGGGGATTACTAAAACGTATTCGTGAACAGAACATTACAACATTGTATGGATAGGGATGTGTTTGAACAACCTGGCCATCGAATCATCGAGTAAGACTGAATTTAAGAACCTCTTGACGTTACACTTCTAATCAGGCGTGTGAGAAGTTTGTTGATAATCTTTTTCTTACTTGGACGTGCTCAAAATATTGTAATCGACTTGTGTCCGACGATCTTAGGACGGAGTTGGGAAAGGTTTTGCAACAGATACAGCAAATAGAGTGTATTGAGTTGCAATTCAGGTATAAAACTCTCGTTCGACAGTAGCTTTGGTCTATCGACCCCAGGGCATCTTATGTCTATTTGGTAGTTATATATCAAGACTTATAGAAATGACGAAATATAAAGTATGCATCACATGTTCAGAACAATATTTGACGGGATTGATAAGCGTTTCTATTGTGTCATAAACGTGCAATTCCTTTGATCTGAAATTCAATGATCAACTAAATGTTTATATAAGTACTGTATACAAGCGTTGTAGAGTTATGTGCATACAGCTTTATAAACAGAGGACGTATAAATAGATTTCAAATAAGGAGTTGACGCAATCTGATTTAAAATCAGATCTCCACTGTCCTACGTGAAGATCTGACAGCGAAAGCATAGTGGTCATGTTCTGGTGACCTAAGTTATCACCATAATTGTTAATTTTATCATCCAATCAGATGAAGTCTTATGTTTTCGCGTTTGGGAGACTGATCATTATAGCTGAAGAGCATCAATGCGTGCTGAACGATTTGATTCACTTTCAGATTTCTGAAAGTTGCATTTTCATTCGCCAGTTCAAAGGTCAGCTGAACATGACCCATAAGCGGTCTCTGTAGAACAGTAGAGATTTGATTTTAATCCAATTAGGAGTTGAGTCAAACTAATGGAATAAGTTATTACTAACTAGACGATAAAAGACGGACGAAATGAATAAAGGATCTACAGGCATTGCTGATCAACATACAGGTTATAAAAAGGTACGTAAAATGTTAATGTCTGTATCACATATATGTCTGCTTCCCCGGCTGTATTTTGGTATGATCGTTATGTCCGTCGTCTGCTCATCTAATTTGGTTATTTTCCTATGTTCCTTAACAGCCGCTCGTCAATATGAATTAGGCAGTGAGTATTATTGTTTCATGACTTTTGAAACTTAGTAACTGATATCTAGCACTTATAATGGCTTATATTAGATAGATACCACCTTGCATCAATCCTTCTTTTTTAAAACCCGTCCAAAAATGTGTCATTTTTCTGCATTATTTTAAACGAAGGCGTATTGATTTCAATGGCACAGTTCTTTGCTTCCGTCATCATAAGTACATTGCAGACTATCTTGATAATGTAAAAGTAATTGGCGCAGTACAAACAGGATTGTGTTGTTTGGTGGGTTTTGTTTGGGGGTTTTTTGTTTTTGCTTGTTTGTTTGTTTTGTTTTATTTTTGTTTTGCTTTTTTTATGGTATATTTTGGTTTTTGAACATGCTAAGTACTCTACCATGGTAGCAAATCAGAACTGACGATGAAAAACTCAATTCATTGGGCGAGAATATTGGGGTCAAAGTGAAATCTAATGAGCTAAATCCTACTTCCAACTATGTCATCTTATAGTAT
>JAECUM010056774.1:0-27023 GCA_016617855.1 Megalonaias nervosa | reverse complement strand
TTTTTTTTTTGCTGGAAAAAACGGTGATATCCAAGCCAAAGATTAAAACAAGAAATGGCTAGGCATGGCTTTCTTTAGAATTTGAATGTGTTGGGTTATTAATAGGTCATATATTTGACTTGAGCCTTACACCTGATTTTCTGTGAAGGGCTAAAATTACTGTAAAAATAAATGTAGCGCATGCATTCCATCAGTATAGCTGTGAAAATTTTAGAAAACTTTTACTGGGCACCTATCAATCCTATTGGTTACCAGGGTACCCAGAGTGAAATTGTATTAAATGTGATCAGACCTGAAGTTAAGTGCGCATTTTTTAAAATTCAGTATATAGTAAATGACGTTACTTAATCTCCAAGAATTTATCACAATTTCTGAAAAAGTTCAGAAATACTCGGTTGTCCAGTTTTCAGGGTCTAGGCATCTGAAATATCTGATGACATTTTCTTGACCTCACTATCCTGTGCGGATGCTTATTTAGAGACTTGAGGTTTTTTAAGTAAGACTTGGATCATACAGTTTGTGATATTTGTTAAAGGTTGCAACTTGAACACGTCGTTTGTGAGGCAATATCAAAATAACCACATTACTTGGAACTGTACCACTCGCATAGACATTAATGGGTTGTGAAATGGGAAAACGGGCTATGGGATTAAGGTCAGTTAATTATTGCATTGGTAGGACCTGCTTAGCACTGAAAAGTACATGTTTTTGATGCTCAAACAGATTTTCAACTAGAAAACAAAGTGCTGCCTTTACAAGCACTGGCAGAAAACTTGTGTACAGTAAATGGGTACTCTATATGGCACATTTTATTACCAAAGTTATCAACAGGCGGATAATTGTTAGCATCTTTATTAATGAGTTTAATACAATTTTAAGGAACTGAAATTTTTTCTATTGTGATCTAGGAAGTGAAATCATAACGGTAACCTGGAGTCCAAATGCACATTATATGACACTAATAGTTTCAGTAATAATATATTTTTGCAGATAACTAGACAATTTGTATAATTTCCAGATTGCAGAGTTCACAAAGGAATGCTCAGAGAAATGGAAGTGCATGACAGATTCAACAAAGAGGCCATTTGAAGAAAAGGCAGCGACTGACAAGGCAAGATACACCAGAGAGGTAAGATAATTTAATAAAGGACACCAAAATACAAAAAAGATCATTGTACCAAATCGCAGTATTGCCACTGTTCAGGGTAAAATTGAGAGCTCTACTAATGCTAAATCCAGAGGATAGAATCAATTTTTTTGTTTGTGATAGGTGCTTTGTCTCGTCTTCAGTGTCCATATGATGGCTTTGAAACTGCTTTGCAAAAGCAAGTCATGTTTAGCGTTACAGATTAACCTAGCATATCGAATAAAAAAAATGTTGCAACTTTTAATTTAGTAAAAATAACTTGCCAAATTCTCAATAGCAAAGATGTATTTTTGACCCCTTTGTTGCACCCCTGGGTAAATAGTACTAAGATTGATGCCATTTTCTCAACCACTGATGCAAGTTTATGATCTTGCATCTCATCATCAGCATTATCCATCAATATATAAATCAATTTGCGTTACAGATGGCCAGCTATACGGGTAAATCTAAGAAGGATGAGGGCAAACCAAAAAGACCACAATCTGCTTATTTCCTCTTCCTGGCAGACTTCAGACAAAAGATGAAAGGAAAGAATATAGATCACAAAGAGATTCTCAAATTGGGTAAGATTTTTCAACACTACACATACACATACACACGCACACCATGCAGAATACTAGCAGATGGGAAGCAAATATATTTGTGTTGGGTAGGGCTTTTTTGCATGTGGATTTTGTATTTAAAACTGAAAGTAATGCTACTCGAAACAAAACAAGTTGCCGTAACCCAATTTTCCAGTTCCGTTGCTGTACGGCTCGCAGCTATTCTCTGCAGTGCTGTACCTTGCTCAACTTGTTTCATTTTGGTTTTCATCAGAATTTCGTTCTCAGGAATTCTTCACAAAAGCCTGTCCTGCAAAACCATGGTTAGATCAAATAAAAATATACAGGTAGTGATCGGTTGCTGGTAGACAAGTATCATGGCGACTCGAAACATGTTGCATGAAAGATCGAGGCATGCTTTAGCTTCTACCAAATTGATGAACTTGACAGATGAATTTTGCAGAATTTAGGGGACCCAGGACCAGTACCAATTTATACTTCCAGCCAAAGATGATTGGTTACTGGTAATTGTAATGTTCTGTGCTGTATTGTTACTTGGCAATCATTATGCCTGTCGGTGCGGGCTTAAATATTTTTTTTTTTAAATGTTCACATTTTCTTAAGTGCTACCCATTTTCTTGACATCATTGGGACCAAGGTAATATTGTCGGATGTTTTGAAATCTTTCAGGGCTGACCTTTGATATGTGCTGTAATTCTGGCATGTAATATAGATTACTTTTTACACCCATAATATAACAGCAAAAATTGCGCTTATACCTCCCGTAGAGTTGGCACATATGCACAGCTAGTTGGAGAACCACCTGTATATTGACAACTTATATTTGTGTATTATATTTGTGTATTACACCCCACAATGCATGTCACTAAACAGTTCACTCCTATATTCATTGTCCTCAGTAGTACAGTAGCTATTGTTTATATGCTACATGTACTTAAATTGTCCTAGTTTTTTTTGGTTAGCCATCTTATTTGTGAGCACTCCTTCAAACTTTGATAAACTATTGGCATTGTGTGTCCACAGTATGGCTTTTCCAAAACTTTTGTGTTCATGTATTCCTCTGTGATTATGTTTTTCTAGTTTAAAAAAAAATAAAGAATTTTTAGATCAAAATCTATTTACATAATCATTTTTGTTGCAGGGGTTTCTCTGTATCTTCATATTTTTTCTTTTAGATGGGTTGTACTCCAGAGTCCCTGTCTAAGCAGGTCCCCACGTTTCCTTCCTTGTGCCAAAATAAGTAGATTATGTGACATGGACATTTTGGTCTTGGCCAAAGATCTTTTCAGTGCCTTGTTTTGCTAATGTATATACTATATTGTTCTGTTTGCTATAGTTTTTTGTGAGGAATGGCCTTCGAGTCAAATTCATAAATAGTTGTTCATATTTCCTAAAAATGGGTCAGCCAAACACAATATCATCTCGCTGAGGATTCCGAGGGGATGCGGATGTTAATAGGGAGATGAAAACGTGAACAAATATCCTTGCAAGATGTCCCACCTTCAGTTAACTTGATGGACAGACATCTAGTGTCAGAAGATTGGATATTTAATGTGCATTTTATGCCACCATTGGTGGTGATTGTAAGCATAAATTTCTTTTTCCAACAGGATACATTCATAGCCTATTAAATGTTTCACTCACTGTGGAAAATGGAACAATCGATCAGATTCCATTGCATTTAATTAAGTTCGGCCTTTGACATCCATTGCAGGGGTTCTTTGTAGTTCTTGAAGATATTACTAGGCTAGCTTTGATGAAGGTGCCATTTAGGGGCATCTTTGGAGGACCAGACAAAAGCCCATTAATGTGGTGGCAGCACTTGTTGGACATTAATTTGGACAGAATTGTTTTTCATTTGCTCAGTATTTATACAGAATAATAATTGCTTTAGGTGTGTTTTAGCAAAAATTTGGTTGATTGTAGTCTTTCCTGTTTCTGCCTTCAGAGATAGACTGTTGTACATGAGTTGTATCACAGCATACAGTACAAAGGCCAGACATCAGCATTGACTGGATTATGTTACAACAAAGCAATGTTAAGGTCGTTTGTCAGTATGAACGAAGGTTTTGTGTAACAATAGATTATAATGCATTTTATATTCAAGAAGGTGGCTTCCTTTTCTGGTGCCTTTGAATTTCTCCACTTCAAACTGAAGATTGTATATAAAAGTTCTAAGAGCCAAAAAAGTTGTCACCCAAAAATCGCCAGATGGTATATTTTGTCACCAATAAGGAAAGAAAACCCAATTTGCGACATTGGTGAAGCCCAGAGCGGTCCCTTGGTTACTCTTGGTTTTGGTGCCTTTCAAAAATGTAAATAAGCAATGAAAAGTCCTGTCACATGTATAAATTGAGAATATTCTAAAACGGAATGCTGCTTAAGATGTTTGCCCATCATAGATCTATGTATACTTTAATATTTGTTGCAACTGTAATCAAAATAATCGGAAGAAAAGAATTGTTTCTTTAATTTGCAACTTGTCTCGGGTTTATTCCATTTCAATTGGTACAGGATCAATCTGTACTTCAAAGAAAATTGCACCTGATAAGCAAAACGTGCATGAAAAATGTTAGAATCTTTTTAAAATTTTAAATGGCTTATCACAAAGGGACACAGAGGGGCTCTTTACAGATTTTAAAAGCATATCATTGATGTGTAGTACAACAGAGATTGAACATTGTCATGGACGTTCTAGAATTTTTCAACTTGATCTTTCAGTGCAGTTTGGGCGTAGATTAGTTAAAGCAACCAGTGTATATAAAATGGTCACGAAGTGTCTTGTTTGTATGCTGGTACTAATCCACGTTTTTATCTTTGCATCCAGGTTAGCAAAAATAAATGTAGTTTCTTCCTGTAATAGTTGCGCTAATGTACAGGTTACACTTTCATGCTTAGGTTATGCATTTTTGCCTCTGAAATTGGTCATAATTGCATTTCTAGCGGGGAGGGTAGCAAATATGATGTATTTATTCATTAATGAATACAGATTTTCTGACGAAGTTTCTTTCTGTTGCAGCTGGTGAAGAATGGAGAAAACTGACAGTGGAAAAGAAGCAGCCTTATGAAAATGCGAGTCAGAAGGAACAAAAGAAGTATGAAGCAGCTTTATCTGATTGGCGAAAGGTTTGTGTATAGATTGCTTCAATTTGATCCACTTCTCTACAACAGTTTACTTGCAATACCGGACATGAGTGGCTAAAATATTGTATTTTGTACAAGTATGTAATACAACTGCATTTGAAAACAGAAAACAGGTTGGGAAAGTATGCATTTCAGTAAATCTAGCTAAAACTATTTTGTGCATTTAAAAATTTGCAGTTCTATTCGCTTACTTGGTTGTAAGGCTAAGTAAGCTGAAGGTATGACATAGCACCCACTCTGATCCAGCATCTGATTTAAATCCAACTGACCATTTCTGTGTTGAATGCTAATGAGATATTTATATATGTGGTTGGCTGAACTTCATGCTTTTCTAATTAAATTTTTATCACACTAGGTAAATAAGCTTAAATTGACATGCTGGATGCTGGATCCATGCAAATGTTGGGGTGATTACACATCTGATGGGTTTTGTTTTAAACTTTGGCAACTGTTTATGGTCAAATTCTTAGCTCTACTGGTCATGGACCAAAAAAAAAAGCTTCCACTGAAACGGATTAGAAAAATGGATTAGTATGGTGATGTTCTTGGACGGGCTTTACTTTGTGAGTGAAAACTGCAAATTTATGGGGTGATCTAAAATCAGAATTTTGTTTTATCACTCTAAACCATTTCATTGTAAACCAGTCACCTTGAAATTGCATATTAATGACCTTGTATTTAGTTGTCTTGTGACTTTGTTCCGCCAGTTTTAGCAAACTTGTTATATCATTTTGTATTTGCAAGATGTTGGGCAAGTTTATGAACAAGATCTGCAAATATATTTACGAAGTCTTGAATACAGTTGTCTAGGTTTGTTACATCTGAAGAGCAGAAGACTAATATTTATACTGTTTCTGTGCAGTTTTGTCAGGGTATAGTACAATATGAAAAATTGACATGATGTAAAGTTTGTGCAATGGGTTACTTGTGTTCTTGCAGTACTAAACAGGATTGCATAGCTGCCAAGTGTCCAGTTTTTCTGTATTTGTCCGCCATATTGGATTTTGCAAACAGTTGCCACTATCACTGTATCTCATCTTCATAATATTCAGCTTCTAATCGTGTTGAATAGGACAGCAGAATATTCAGACTTTTATCCAGAAAAGACAAGCAAACGGAACTTGAAGGACAATTGTGCTGTCTTGTTTAGATTTGTGAAATCATCTTGTAAAGGAGAAAACTTTACGTTTTGCAAATTGTGTAATGTGATTTCACTATTGGGCATGGAGGCGCCCATGAAATACAAGAGCATGAAAAGCTAATAAACATTCAGCTTCTTGCTTCATCATACACAACTCGGCCTAAACTTACGACATATAAAAAAGAACCCGAGATAACCTTGATGTAATTTGCAATCGATATTTGGTTTATTCAGTTTCTTTTAGAAGTGAACCTTCATCTTTCATTTACTGGTGCTGCTCGCAATTTATTTTGCATGTCTTCCTGACAGTACAGTTGCTGAGGATTACTTGTGTGAAAAACAAAAAACAGTTCAATAAGAAAATCAAAGAATTTAGATCATCAATGAAAGATGGTACATTGGGATCAATAATGATTGAAAAAAGGAAATAAAATTTGGTGTGGAAAAGGCTTGTATAAACAGCCTGTGCCTGAGTGCAACACGTGCATCTTTGACATTAAATAATTAAGGATGGTACTGTCCTTCTTTACGAATAAAATGGTCAACTGTTTAGTGGTGCAAGCCATGAGAGCAATATCAAGTTTTATTTTAGTATTGTGTAGAATTTATCTTTAAGGATAACTTGTCTAAACTTTTATTTTGTATCCCAGGGTGGTGGTGGTGCCAAGCAGAATGCAAATGGCACAGATGATGATGATGACGAAATGGATGAGGAGGATGAAGAAGAGGAGGAGGAGGAGGAAGATGATGATGAGGATGATGACGAGTAACCCACCTCTTCTACAAGTGTACATGTTCATTGTGTCCTCCGAGCATATCATAATCCATTGAACCAGTCAGCAAGCCTTCAGCTGTCCTGCCGTGGTCAGTGCTGTATTGTCCACTGCCCATCTTTTCTAGATTGTCTTCACACCATTCTTCCATGAAGACCCTGAAAGGCTACATCCATTTCGAGAAATGGTTGAAATTTTATTAATGAAATTTTGGTTGTGAGAAGACAGATTGTGGGGGATAAGTAAATTCCGAGATTAATGCCGTAAATTCATTTCATGGTGGATCTGAACTTCATTTGTGTTTATCATACAGGCTGCATATTCTTTACCTTGACATTCCATTGGAAGGATGTTTGCTTTGGCAGATATCTACCTCGTCTCGTTGATCTTTTCATGTAAACCTTGCCTTTCGAATCTTCAGTCTCGTCTCGGGCTTGCTCTTTGTTCTCAGGGATTAGACCCTGCATATAATATTACAGACTTCTGACTGAAATACATTGATGTATGCATTATTGTCAGCAAAAAAATTTAAAATTGATGTATACCAGGACATCTTAAAATGTTTCTTAGATGTCACATCTATAAGAATACAATAGTTTATACATGTCTGGATGAAAAGTATGCTGAAGATAAGGTGAAATTTGTTGTTTGATTAAATAATCTGAGTCCATTGCATTAGTAATATCTTGGAAATACCAGATGGTTAAATGGTATGCTTTTATAAAACCGTGCTCATCTCAACGTATTTTTATGTTAGCATTTGTAGTTTTATATCATCAGCTTTTCATCTGTGAATAAAGTCATGTACTCTATTATGTTTCGTTTTTAGCTCCCCTATACAGTGGAGGAGAGCTACTGTACTGGCCAGGATTGGCCCATGATTGTGAAATTGTCTGATGTAATAGCATGGATCTGTTGAATAGTATTCCCTGAAAGAAGAATAATTTAGCACCTTTATTATAAATATTCACATCAAATTGCATCATATACACCAATTTCTGCAGGCATGGTGATGATAAAGGCAGGTGTCACTTGCATGTATCTGCCATAGAATGCTTCACAGTATATAAATATATTTTTTTATGTGATTAATGTTGCAGTCTGCAGGTGCTCTGTGGTGAGTGCGGAAGCCCTTTTAAATCACCCTGGTGTATCTTGAAATGCACTTCAAATACATTTACTTCACACAAGACTTTTAAAAATAAAACATTCTAGGTCAGGACAACAAATGTGCTGATGTCTGCCTCCAAAGAATGAGTAGATGGAGATGAACTGTCAGTGCCTTGTATATCACCAACAAGGACATTTCTGTTGTGTCGAATTCATTGATTACATGAGATGTGTAGAAGAGGACCTGTTAAAAGATTTGTGACCTGGGTCATTTTCACATTTAGGCTTCATGATTTCAGATGAGCACAGCAGAAATAGTACTTGAGCACAGTATTCCAAGTACGAATAAGTAAAATGTAATTGTCCACTATTTCAACAAGCAGCTATATTTTTCTTTTTTGTTTTAGCTCACTTAATCACAGATCACCTAGTGCACAATTGTAACTTTGCTCATGGTCTTGGCAGACCACTTGATCTTTCCTACTGTTGGGGGAAACTAAGCATGCTTTCCAGAGACACCCGAGTGGAGCTGTGGACCAGCAGTGGTTCATGTAGCACAGCATGAGACCCTCTGACATAGACTACTTAAGTGAAGCCTTGTATTTGGTATATCCAAGTCCAAGATGAGCACTTATATTAAATGGGAGGGGGATGTGATTTTAGCAATATATGATATGCATGTATAGGGAAAGTTGATTAATGATATATTGGATGGTGTAAGCATACAAATGCAGAAAATACTTTGCAGGGAAATGATATATACCAGAACTAATCAGAATATTCACAGAATCAATTTTTTTAAAATGTAATAATGTGCAAGAGGCTACACTTTGAGTTTGGAGATGTAGTGAGTAGGACAGTTTTGTATGTTGGTCGCTAATGGGATTACTAGCAACATTTTTTTTAACTACGTTGCTCGTGGACCAAAAGAAATTATTGGATGGTCTGCTTGTTTTCCATCCATCTGTTGGCACACATCTCTAAATCTGAAAGTCGTAGCGAGATTGGTTCCAAGTGAACATACTTATATGGTGGCATTTAATGTGTCACTACTTTTGAATATCGGGGTTTTTACTGAGACTTTCATGTCAACCAATACAGCACATCTCATTGCTATTGTCCGTGCTTGACATAATGGTGTTGGCATGGGGTCCTCAAAAGACTAGTCGTGTTGGGTTGTCTTGAATGAAATTGATTTGTCATTGATGTTGCTACTTCTGCTGAACTTGTCTTTAATAACAACTGCCAATCTGATGCCCATTATTGGTGTGTAATATTAACCTGTTCACCAGGGGTTTTTTTGGGTGGTATGTACCATGCTAACCAACCAGTACATTGGTAGTTTCAGTTGGGAATCTACAATTCCCGTGTATATCTTCTCACAAGATTAACATTTTTCATATGCATTGATTTAAAATATTTGCAATTGTCAGATTTTATTTTAGATATTACAAGTAAAATTTGAATCGTACGTTTCGCGAGTGTTCCATTTGGAAAAAGTGTCTTAAGTGTGATTGGTGAAAGTGTTTTGGGGCTACGTGCTACTTCTGTTATAAAAAACGCTTTTTGTTTTTTTGGAATCATACATATGATTATTGTATGTTAAGAAATACTGGGGAACATTTTTCATGTTGCCCAGTTCTAATATCCAATATGGCTAACACAGTTGCCGTCTTGGCAGCATTTTTGCGCCCTGAACAGTAACTCCTGTCAGCATTGGACTTTTACTAGCTAAACTTGAATAAATATGGTGTTGATGTGACATCCAATACGGCCAACTCGTGCCATCTTGAATGTCTTGCTATTGCTACTCTTGAATGGATGGTCATATGGACATACTACTGATTCTGAAAGGTTTTCACTAAGGTTCATAAAAATATTGTTGATCTTGAATTAAGATTGTGCCTATCCTATATCCAGTATGTGGACATATTCAACTCGTATGGCATCTAATACATAGGCGTCTTCAAGATCTTTCTAGCTACTCCTTTTAAAGGAAAGCCGTTTCAACATGGGGGTTTTCATCAGCGCTGCTGATGTGCACTCTTGATTATAAATGAAAATCAACATCTTGAAAATGTTCTAGTGGCAATATCGGTGATGTTTTCACCAATATACCTTTTATGATGCCTAGAGGGTCGTAAAAGAAAATGGTGCTGGTTGTATAGCCAACATGGCTTTCATGAAAAGCTTGTCACTACTACTCGAGAATGGATGACCATTATGATGGGGTTTGGTATTTCACCAAAAATATTCTAATGTTCACTTTGCCATGTATGTTTCCAATATGTTCACCACAGCAGCTAATGGACAATCTTGTTATAGCTGAAGAACACCAAGATGGTTTTAACATTAGGCAGTTGAATGGAAAAAATTGTGAATTGGAGGAAATTCTTTGCCCAGTAATGTCAATCCCTTCTGTATTATTATTGACCTTCATTGAAATCCTAACACAACTAACAATGTTGAAATTGAAAACATTTGGCACAATGTGTTTATGTAGATTTTCATTCGAACATGGAGTTAATATCTTAACTAGGTCAAATGCACCATTTTCCAGAATGGTTCATTCCATTTGTTTTATTCTATCGATCTGTACCATGATCAGTGTATTCTGTATTGTAATACACTGTTGTCGTATTAAATATTGTGATTCATTGATAGTGAAGTAAGTCAGATATTCATGTACAGACTCGTTGCATGTCAACCCTTTCTAGGTCGTGAAGCAGTTTTGATGTGTTGTATTGCACCTTAGTACCTATCATTAGGGTGGTGGCTGATTTACATATATAAATTTGTTTCTTTATTGTTAGGTTTCATGTTTACTTCGTGATCAGATAGATTTTTTGGGTCCTACAATAGTGAAACTTTCATGATGGGATGCGTCTCGTCATAAGCACACTCCAGTGTGACCTTTATATGAAGTTTATTAGTTAAATTGTGTAATTTAAGGATGTTTCTGAAGTACTGTTAGGCTAAAATTGTTAAACTAGGTCGTTATATACTTAAGTTAGTACCACGTTGTCAGCATAAACTCGCCGTGACCTTCATTTCACATTCTACTGGATTGGGTTGAGGTTTTCCACACTATCACCAGTTGTATCACATATATTTGAGGATAAATGTCTTCACTACAGCGTATGATGAGGATAATTGACTTCGATACAATGTCTAATCTCGACAATTGTCTTCGATACAATGTATGATCAGGATAATTCTCTTTGATACAATGTGTAATCATGATTGATAATTCTCTTTGAAACGAAGTACAATTGGGATTGTCATCGATACAATGTATAATCTCGATAATTGTCTTAGATATAATGTATGATCATAATTGTCTTTCCTGACATCAAATAAACAAATATTTACATGATCATGCATGACTTGTAAATACACTGCAGTATGTGCTAAATTACTGGAACGAAAGACAAAGTTGTAAAGCCAGTCTTTTAAATGTTAATCAATTAACACTACTCTTCAGACCGGGGCCCCGAGTGGCCGAGTGGTCTAAAGCGCTGATCGTTACAGATCACTGCCATCTCACCTCTGTCTGCGTGAGTTCGAGTCCAGGCTCGGCTAACGTGAGTACGTGAGAAAGCCTGCCAGTAGCTTCTCGTGGGTCGGTGGTTCTTCCCGGGGTTTTCCAGGGTTCTTCCTCCACCATTAATACTGGCCGCCATGTATAGCCTATCTTGTGCTGAAAAATGGCGTTAAACCCTATAACAACAACAACAACTACTCCTCAGACCAATGACATTATTGTAGTTAGGAATTGTATATGTGGACCCAGCCTGTTAACCTAATTCCACGGGGCCCCGAGTGATTTAAAGCGCTCATCGTTACGGATCACTGCCACCTCACCTGTCTGCGTGGGTTCAAGTTTAGGGCTTGGCCAATGTGGGTATGTGAGAAAGCTTACCAAAGCTTCTCGTGGGTCGGTGGTTCTTTCTGGGGTTTTCCCGGGTTCTTCCTCCACCATTTATACTGGCCACCATGTATAGCCTATCTTGTGCTGATAAATAGTTTAACCCTATAACAACAACAAAATTCCACTTATGCCAATCAGAATCTCTGCTTTGACTTTACTCCTGCTTCCGTTTAAATAGCCACAGACCAACCGTCCAGTGGGTAACAGCTTGAAGGTTCACAAGTCCGAACTATTTTTGTAAAAGAGTTCCACTTTCCAAACGTTAACCCTAAACTTCCGAAGGTTCTCTAGTTAGAAGAGTCTGAAGGTTCGTCGTTCCGAGGCTTCATAATTCCGAAGGTTCGTTAAGTCCGAAGTTTTTTGACGACAACGAGTTTATTGGTCTAAAGTTTCATTAGTCCGAAAAATTTTTAAAACGGGTCACATGGGTATTATTATCGTAGTTTTGGTTATATAGCTGAAACATTTAAGTTGCAATCATCAAAACGGCCCTTTTGAATAATTCTTGTGGGTTTGTGTTTTCCACAAAACCATTCATTAGTAGCCAAGTCGTACACAGGCCCACTCCCCTTACGAAAAGTGAACTATTTTTTAAAATGCACATTGCATTCTCTCGGCATAGCAATAAGTGCTATGATGAAGGATAGGAACATGAAACTTGCCACAATTATTACCGAGATGCGATTTATAAAATTTACAGTTTGAAAAGGTATGAACAGACGAGGTTCATGCAGGTCAAAGGTTAAAATATTTGCTCATTCTACCACTAGAGTATGCAAAAAAGCGAATTTGCTATGTAATCATTTACTAATTTTATTAAACTTGAATGAAAAAACAAAAAAGTTTTCAATATATATTTATTTCACCTGATGCAACAGTTTTAAATTTAAGTTGACTTCACTGCTGTGTTCTAAGACTTAAAACAATCTGATTAAAATCAGACCTACACTGTTATACACCAGATCTGACTGCGACCGCTTAGGGGTCATGTTCAGGTAACCTATGTTATTACCATAATCACTAATTTTATCAACCAATCAGATGAAGTCTGATATCTTCGCGTTTGGAGACTGAGCAAAAATGTGGACCGAATGATTTGATTCACTTTCAGATTTTTGAAAGCTGCATTTACATTGGCTAATTGAAAGGTCACCAGAACATGACCCTTGAGCGGTTGTCGTCAGATCTTCACGTAGGACAGTGGAGATCTGATTTTAATCCGATTGAGACTTATAATTTCCCCAATAATTAAGGTCATTGGACACACTACTGCCACCAGGCATATTGTGTAAGCAAGAGCAAAATGAGCATAATTAGCTTATTTTCATGCATAACATCAACGATAATGTCTTGTTTTGTTGAGAACATAATACATGATATAAAAAGTGCACAAATTTTCATATCCATTTCAAGGTGGTACTCTACAGTTGTTTTAGATGTTTAAAGACAAAGAACCTCCTGTTTTTCCTCGCTGTTTGTACAGGCTGTGTGTGTGTGTGTGTGTGTGTGTGTTCATGTATCATTGATGGGTGTAATATGGGTTATAGAGTACACAGCTCCGCCTTAATTAAGCTGTGCACATATTAAAAATTTTTTTTTTTTTTTAAATCCTGCTAGTTCTGCTTGGTCATTTTCGTGTTCTGGAAAAAAATATTCAGTGACTGGTTTCTTTTCTTTTTTTTTTTTTCTTTTTCTTTTTTTTTTTTATACATATTATATATTTGGTAATTCATTCATTGTACTTCAGAAGCTGGTATTGCCAAGTCTGGAAGAATTTATTGGCGATTTTAATAACTGCTAAAGTGTGTACATTAGATTAATTCTGGCTGATTTTTCGAGCACATGAGAGCAGTCATTTTGGTTAGCTGTGTGCTTAGATGCGTACAATTTCCAACAGTACAATATCCAAAGAAATTTCAGCAACAGTACATGAAAGTAACATACAGGTATGCCAACATTCTCACCACTATGCGTGTTGCAGATGCAAACAAATTCACCTTATATCTGTCACTCTCTCGGATGTTCATATGTCATTCTCGCAAATGTTCATACTTTCTGTAGAGCGCCATCTATAGGAGTCACGGTACTAATTCAGTTCCCATAGTAAACCCATGCAAACACCATGGTATTAAAAATTCAGTAACTTAAAATTTCTGAGTGCTCATGATCAAACCTATATTTATCAGTATAGATGAAACCTGGAAGTCAGCTTCTGTGTAGAGGAAAGGATATGAGCCGCGGCAATTTCTGGACCTGCATGTGTTTGAAACATGTGCTTTCAATTCCACACCAAAGAGTCGGGTGATAATTTTAGTAATGAGTGTTCCAAACTCAAAGACTGTTAAAGGATTGAAATTCCATCAATAAAACAATGTCTCTATTTTTTTTCACTTACAATTGGATAAGCTCTTGAAAGATTCTTTTTCCTAAAATACAACTTACATTATTAACCAATCCTGGCCACCCAAACCCATATATACTGTATTTTATGTTCACCCATTTCCAGGTTGGGTCCCATTTTTCTATACAACTAGTACCGTGTGTCCTAAAGAGTATCAGTGTGTGCCGAACGATTTGATTCTGAAAGCTGAATTTCCATTGGCTAATTCAAAGGTCACATGAGCGGTCGTTGTCAGATCTTCACGTAGGAAAGTGCAGATCTGGTTTTAATCACATCGAATGTTGTCTGAAATTAATGAATGTTTCACGCAATCTTTTTGGGGAGGTATTTTCTCCAAAGTATACAGCGGACACGCATATCTTAAGATGACCTTTAAGCCCCATCTCGGATCTGAACTTTGGGTCAATACAATGTGCAGTCTCATTAAAATCCCATAACCCATTTAAACGTTGCAGAGCGGACACTAAAAATACCTTTGTTAACCTTTGAATCCGGTATGTGACCTTGACCTGGGAGCGACGAGCCTTGGTGTGGTAAGCCTAATTTTAAGATATACATTTGCGCAGTTTCATCAAAATCCCTCGGCTTGTTCAAACGTTAGGGAGCGAACATAAAAGTCCCTATGTTGATCTTAACTTAGAACCTTGTCTTTGACTTTAAGAGTGGAAACATGAGCCTTTGTGTGGTAGACAACCCACCAGCTGAGTAATGTACACATGTGTGCAGTTTCATTGAAAACTTATGGACCTGACAATAAAATCGATATAATTGACCAGTGAACCCCTCACGTGACCATGCCTTGTATTTGAGACCGATATTTCTATAAATATCGACAACGATGTAGAGTGCATTGGTGTGATTTATGTAATAATAAAAATAATAATAATCGATTTGGGAAATGTGTTTAATTTGCGGCAGATTTATGAGGGTATTTCTTTGAAGCACATACACTTACTCTCTTGAGAACGTATGTACCTTAACAACTCGACAACGAACCAACAAAGGACTGCCGCATACACAATTTATTGCAGAATGAAATTAAAATTACTACACCTTTTGAAAGGAATCACTTTGAATAGTCGATTACAACACTTTAGCACATGCTGACATGAAAATGGATCACCGGCCACTGGGTTGCGAAACAATTTTTTAAAAAATCACTTTCCTATGCAGACCCTGAAGCTGAATCTGCACGTCAAATTGACCCTAATCGCAACGCAACCGTTTCCAGCCCAAAATAATTTCAAAGTCACTGTGACTGAAGCTTGAGATATTATTAAAAATGCCATACTTCTAGTTTCTAGGTGTTTCACTCACTGAGTCACTATATGCTGCCATTCCTATGCATGTAGCTGTTGAAGATAATAAAAAGGGAGGAATAAAATAACCAAAAAGCAACATTTGCTTTAGTTTTTGTTCGTTATTATTTCTGGGGAAAATTTGTCCAGATCCAGAGTCAGGCCCGACCCTAGGGCAAGGCGAACGAGGCAACCGTATTGGGGCCCCGCGCTCATCGCTTGCTGCCTTGGGCCCCGCACATCCTAGGGCCGGGCCTGTCCAAAGTAAAAGATATACTAAAATTGAACTATCATGTAATACATGCGATTGCAAGCCAATAGATGACACGTGCTTTTTATGGCTAAAAGTCTCTTACAAAAATGAATATTATATAGTTATGTCATGTATAGACGTGTGTTTCAATTAAAGCTTCTTTTCTGATTTTCATTCGAACCAACTAGGAGTCTCCAGAGAAATTAACCACTGATCCAGTGAATCAGATTTGGACCAATAACCATTTTAAAAATTATATTTGAATATTCGGTCATATGCACCTTCGGGCCACTCAGCTGTTCTTTGGAACCAATGAACCTCTGGATTATTGCACCTTCGGACCACTGAACATTAGGGCCGGTGAACCTTTCTTTCGGAATGATCACTATCCAGTCAATGAACCTTCAAATAGTCAACTTTTGTCATGGAACCATAGACTCTTCTGACTATCGAAACATAACCGTCAAGTGAACTCGGGATGTTCTAGTGCCGACTGGAGGGTGGCTTACACTCAGTCTGGCGTGTCATTGAACAGAGTTAAAACGATGAGAAGGCGCAGTGAGTATGCCATAAAGCTGCTTTCATGACACCTACCAAAGTAATCTAATTAAAATCAGATCTCCACTGTCCTACGTGAAGATCTGACAGAGACCGATTAGGGGTCATGTTCTGGTATTCCGATAAATCAACCCTCCAAATCTATGTTGATACTGATGGGCGATAGGTGGGTCTGATGTCACCTGTTTATTAAAATCTGCAATTTTGCTCCATGAAAATCTTTCGGAACAAACCTGCGTGCACCTTATACACATGCCGGTAATTGGTAAAAGCTATATCTAGCGCGAAATCCAAAATGGCCACAAGACAGAGGGTTGTGCAATTCCACGTGGATTTACAAGTCACCAAAAATAGGATTTGCTCTAGAAATATAATGTACATGCCGCCAAAAGAACCCTTGAACCGACGGTAGCTCCACAGCCGCGAGAAATGCCGGTAAGTGTATAAAATATACACCGATGTGTGCTGCCAAAACAGGCTGCATATTTTTGCTTGTTTTAATGAATAGGTGAAATTAGCCCCTAAACCGCCAATCAATATCATCACGGGTGAGGGGCTGATTTATCGGCCTAATGTTCTGTTAACCTATGTTATTACCATAATTGATAAATTTATCAGCCAATCAAATGAAGTCTTCGCGTGAGCAGTATGGCTGAAAAACACCAATGTGTGCCGAATGATTTGATTCACTTTCAAATTTCTGAAAGCTGCATTTCCATTGGCTAATTTAAAAGTCACCAGAGCATGACCCCTAAGCGTATTACAGTGGAGATCTGATTTTAATCAGATTGGATCAAACGCTCTTGTTTTTACTGACCAAGCTCATTTCACCTCTCTCCGCATGAATTCGAGCCATGGCTCGGCCAACGTGGGTATGTAAGAAAGCTTGCCAGTTGGTTCCGTGGCTCTTTCCGGATTCTTCCTCCAACAAATATATTGACCTCAATATATAGCCTAGCATGTGCTGTAAAATGGCGCTAAACCCACAAAAGACTAACACAAACTAGATCCTCCTAGGGGAAGGAGAAAGATTAAACATCTGATATTGTGTAAACAAACAGATGCAAGTGACATTCCAATATTTACAAGAATGAATCAAAACTTGCATCAATAAACTAAAAAAAAAGGTATATTGTGCCCCAAAACGTGTCATTCACTTGTTTCATTGTTGACTCAACTGAAGGATATGTATTATTTTTTTAAATATCAATTGTGCAGTATATAAATATATCCTTTTGGTTTTGGCTTTGCCCCACCCCCACCCTCAAAAATACCTGCGAACGCCCATGATTGGTTCTGAACAATACTAGTATGTATATTACTACAATGATGTGCCCAAATTTGTGAAGGCATTATGAAAACGAGTCATTTGCTTGGACTTTAGAACTTCATTTGGTTTATGAACACAGCTACTTGTACATATACGAGCAGTTTTTTTTATTAGACTTTATTTTTAGTTGCATTCCAATGATCAATTGTCAGGTCTCTGACCAATCTGATTACCTTTGAATTAGCCAATGAAAATGCAGCTTCAAAAATCTGAAAGTGAATCAGATCGTTCGGTGCACATTCATGCTCTTCATCCGCACTGCTCAGTCACCAAACGCGAAGATATAAAACTTCATCTGATTGGTCGAAAAATTATCGCTTATTGTAATAAAATCGGTTACCAGAACATGACCCCTAAGCGGTCGCTGTCAGATCTTCACGTATAACAGTGTAGATCTGAATTTAATCACATTGGTCTCTGACAGTCATTTTAGGGTCCAAGGTCTATACTTGGGATATTGGGTGTACTGGCTTGTGAGCGTGAGCAAACATAGAAGAAATATAAATAATTTATCCAAACGTGGCTTGTAGGTATATTGCAGTACTGTACGAGACAAGTTGAACGATTTTCAGTCCATGATATCAGATTCAAGGTCAAGGACCATGACAAGCTAATTTTAATTGGGTTTGCTGGTATCATGTGATAACTTCGACATATAAGAAAATCGGATGGTTTCGATACTCGGCAATTAAAAACAATAAAAGTTGAGTCACCGGGAGTCTGAGTGGTCTAAGGCGCTTGCCTTTACTGATCATTCACTCGCATCTCACTTATATCCTCGTGGATTCAAGTCATGGTTCGGCCAACATGTATGTGAAAAAGTTTGCTGGTATCTTCCCGTGGGTTGACATTTGATAGCCAATTAAAACGTACTTTTTCATAGTACACCGTGGCCATACCAAATGCAATAAAAATCTTTAGAAAATCAGTTACAGAAGTAAAAGTGTTTGTGTTTAATGAAAGTTTTATAACGACTTCCGTTTCTAACAAATGCCACTTACAAAGTTAATTCATAGCGCCACCAATTGGGAATAACCCCAGTTATATTACAGCAGACTATATGGAAGTATTCGTGACGTCATACCATGCTTCTAGTTGAATCAGTAATGGCCAATCAAGCAGGAGAAAAAATCAGAATCTCCATAAGATGCATATGGTTGCTTCCAATCATCAAGAGCTTGATGTTAATTAATGAACGAATTGTTTTCTTACCTGGCGTTAAAGTGAAATGAATTAATGGTATGGCTCATATTCGTCGTCTAGTGCGCCATGTGTCTGTAAGCATTTTCTATCTTAAACATCTCGAAAACCACTGTACTAATTATGACCAAATTCAGCAGTGTATCATCGCGTGAGGGGTTTGGAAATTGTACGAATGATCCTTATCCGCAATCAATCTGCCGTTACTAAACTAAAACCCTTTAAATAACGTTTTCTGAAAAACCCTTAATGGAATTTGACAAAACTTATAGTAAACATTCTGCAATGGAAACCATACCAGTATGTGCAAATGATGCAAAATATGTCAGCAAATATGACCATCATCACTAACAATAGAAACATCTTTAAATGGCTTCTTCAGTTGTTTTTTTTTTTTTTTTTAAATCCACTAACGGAATTTTACGAAATGTTACAGAAATCATCACGATATAAAACCTGTCAGATGTTTACAAATGACATCAATCTGCCGTTAAATCATCTTTGCTAGCCAAGATTCCGATATGATAACCCTATCTTCACCTTGTCATATCGAGCAGAGACTTCTGTGCTTCGGGTCTGTAATTTTCCTTGGATGCGGTGGCAAGCCACCGCATCCAATCATAATTACGTTGTCCAAATTTGAACACTGTTCCTACATGATCGATACAAGTGGAGCACACACCTGGAATGGACTGGTAATAAGCAATTTTCCACTGCCGGCCCGTGTTTGGACAAATACCTTTCACTCAAATAGACCTGTAATGAATTCCCTCTGGTACAATGTCATACTTTCGAATATCAAACTTACTAAGTATCATTTTTAGGTCAATTGTCTCCACCATTTTCGGCAGATGTGCAATGCTCCACGCTATTGGTTAGTTGGCGTTACATACTCAGGGAGGCAACTCATGAAATCCAGTTGATATCGTTAGGACAAAGCACCAATATATCTGTTCGATCCGCCAATGTGTAGATAGGGTTATCAGATCGGAACCTTGGCTAGCGAAGATGCCGTTAAATATAGCAGCCGTTACTAACATGTTAGAAACCTTTGCACAAATTCTAAAATGGAATCGTGTCACAATTATTGCTTCCGGTTCAGTACACAGTCATGTAGTCCCAATCTATTTTTAGAACATTTTTCCTCTCTCATTTGGTCTCACCGGATAGTTTCGTATTTTGACACCTCCCTAATTTTTAAGGTAGAAGGCATGAACCTAATTATAATAAGCCTAGCATTTATAAATTCACACAGAAGCTAAATCTGTAATGTGGTTTAGATTTACTTTGAGTTAGGCTTGAAAATGGGTTGGCTTGTTTGGTGACTGCCTGTCACAGTTAGACTAGCACTGGAGATCAAATGCGTAACTTGGGCTGCAAATGAACAGCCCACTTGGGTAACGTATTTACGTATGTCTGCTGCAGAGGTAAATATCTAAAAATCGAGATGATTGAGGGATGATGAAAAGTATGCTAATTTGTTATGGTACTAGTGAAATTTATTCATGCATGAGGCACATACTGATTCTTTTAGCCACCTTGTCACAGGAAAATATTCAAAATAGCTCTTTGCTGTCAAAAATGAATGTAAAAAGAGGGGTTGGTGGCAGTGTTGGTTCAGTATAAAAGCCACCAGTTGTATAAGGAATTAACCTGACTTCCGCAGTCAAAATCTCACATGCATGCTTTCTACAAAAATCATTAGTTTGTTTTTATTTATATCTTCAGTGTAAAATTATTCTCATTTTTCCGCAATAGGTCATTGTCAGATGAAAATTCACCAGATAAACCATCCAGTTAGACCTTAAATAGTGGTGATGCAAATAACGGCTTAGCAAACGCGGGGCCCGATTTGGATCAATTGGCGTGGCTCCCTGGATTTGTGCGCGGGGCCCCCTGTGAGCACCGCATATGGAAATAAACTTTTAAACACGTTTTATATGATATTGAACTTAAAATTGTCTTCCATAGCTTTAAAATTATTTTCTCTCTTTAGATATAATTTTAAATATTACTAACGCACGGGGCCCCTGTGAGTGCGCGTCCCGACTGGGCCAAATCGGTCCAATCGGTCTAAGACCGGCCCTGGATGCTGGAGTTAGATTTAGGCATTCTCGGTATTAATTTGAAGGTAGTTGTTTAATCTTTAGAACTGGAGCATTATGGTGTGGTTGTGTGAGTGTACTTTGGCGACGGTGCAGAATGAGTAACGAAGCATTGGTGATGATCCGGAAGTGAAGTCTGTAATCCATTGCGCTTTGCTTTATTTACAGCCGAGTCTGTCAAAGAACTTCACCGTAAATTCATCATTGAGTGTATTTTAGATTAACATATGATTTTTATGAGGATTTGGACACAGTGGAAAGTTCATTCATGAGAAGCAAATGCAGAGACTGTATAGGAAAAATAATTGTGACCCGACTTCAAATTGCTTCAAAGAATTTGACCAATCGTAACAGACAAAATTCTGACAAAAAGGCTTTAATAGTTTGTACAAAAGATGCCGATACACCATCAAGACCGGCTCTCGACACCATTTCTTTACTTGAAGTCCAGGATTATTTCGAACTGAAACGAATATTTTAATAATTGAATAATAATATTTTCTTGGGAAATATTCGAATCGGAAATTGGTTTTGAAATGTTGTTTGCATTATATATATATATATATATATATATATATATATATATATATATATATATATATATATATATATATATATATATATAGTGTGTGTGTGTGTGTGTGTGTGTGTGTGTGTCCTTATGAATGCACGTGGCAAGTCACTCTAATATATGCCCCGGTGTTAGGGACCATACTATATGTATGTACATATACATTATCTGCAGTTCCGCTATATTGGAACACTTTGCAGTTCCCATTGCTGAAAAAAAGCACCGTGGAAACTTTGCAAAGCCCAATTGTCGTATAGCGGTACGTCACCTGATTTCATAAATCCCACAAAGCACAAACACCCTTTTGTGTTGTCAAGTAAGTTAGCTAACACATATATAATTTTATCTTATCACTCAGATCTGCAGTATATCAATCGTAATTTGTATTCATTGATCTAATTGAACAATTGCCTAGAGTGGCGAGCTTTTGAAGATTTTGATGAGTGTCAAAGTGATGAAGATGATATTGGAGATGACGATGAATAGAATCAGTCATTGAAAAATTGAATTGAACATAATCTACGAAGAGAAGTTTTAAAGCTGCTTGTTGAAACCTTCATTTAGATAAAAAGAAAATTTATTAACAATAAAGTTGTCAATGGCTTAGAAATAGATGAAAAATTAGGGCAAATTTTAACTGAAAATAGTGAAAGATTGATCTGTAGATAAATAGACAAAAGATAAGGATTTGGGAAAAGCTAAAATAACAGCTTGACGTTTATTCAAAACGTTCGGTTCAAAATATTTGTTAACCATGCTTTTGAATATGTGTTTCTAATATTACCAGAAATAATATAAAATTCCCCATAAAAAAAAGTCGACCGCTCCGGTGACCTGGTGGATAGAGCGTCCGCCTCGGATGTCGCGGGTTCGATCCCTGGCCGAGTCATACAAAGGGCCGTAGAGAGCGATCACGGGCCCTCAGGTAAGAAACACCCGGGCCTCTCCTAGTTCTTGTTCAAGCAAAATTTATCTTTTATAAAAATTTAAAGGTGTTGTTCGGCCCAGGCCCCCTTACGGGCCCGGGCCCGGGGATGTATCCCCGGTTGCCCCCCCCCCCCCCTTGTCGTCCCTGGTCATACCAAAGACTTCTATTAAAAAAAATGATATATCGTACCATTTATTTTGTAATGTCATTTGCTACCTCTCTAAGAAGACATTGTGTAGGCTGAAGTCGTCTTATTTTTTTTCATGTATTCCATTCTTGTACTTGCTGGTTATATTTTGGAATGTATTCTTTTGCCGCTAGTATGTGACATATCAGGCAATTTAATTACTGTACAAACTCATTATTCTTCAAAAGTAAACAGCGTTCTAAATCCTTACTAGTGTTATGCATGTCCTATTCTTCTGTCGATTCAGGTGGATAGGTACATCTTCAATTGTACGAGTACATACGTTAACCATCTTCATTAAAACTTGTTTGAGAATTCTTTCGAACTTTGTCTATTTCGTCTTGTTTATCATAGAGAGAATAAGTATCATAGAGAGAATAAGTACGTATTTTTCATGATTTAACGGCACGAAAACACAGCTGGCTATACAGCGCCGACTGGTACCGATTACAAATAAAGTCTTAATGTAAACATCAAGAATTGCATAAACAATAGGAATAAAAATCCTTCCAAAGAATCGTAAACATGAAATATCATAAGAATAAAACAACAACACAAAAGGTGTTAAAGTTCTGTAAAATATATTTTAAAAATATAAAATAAAAAGGTAAGCAATGTAAAACCAACAAGGGCAACGTTTGCTTATTAACCTCATTCCCTACAAAAAATTGTTTCAAGTGGTACATCATCAAAACGTTCATGAATGAATTCCTATAAGAGTACACCATCTGTCTCCTCTCCCATCAAATCTTCCAGTTTTTAACGATAGGATGGCCTCCAAATTATTTAGTATTTCCTCGGTAAAGTTGAAACGGTTGGCCACTTTAAAAATTGTTTTCGTATTTCGAAATCCTGTCCCAGCGTATTTTTAATATTGAAGTTCCGAATGCATCAATTGTCAGAGAAACAAACAGGTTCATCAATAAGTTTGCTTTCTTTGCTAGCGAACTATGGAGTCATGTCTAATTATTTGTGCTGTGTATTATTGTTTCTTCAATTAAATTCTTAATGCTGAGCGCCAAGCGAGGCAGCTTTTTTGGAATATTTTTTAATTTTTTTTTTTTATAGAAGTCTTTGGTATGACCAGGGCCGACAAGGGGTGGGGGTGGGGGTGGGGGTGGGGGGAATCTACAGATCAATCTTTCACTATTTTCAGTTAAAATTTGCCCTAATTTTTCATCTATTTTTAAGCCATTGACAACTTTATTGTTGATAAATTTTCTTTTTATCTAAATGAAGGTTTCAACAAGCAGCTTTAAAACTTCTCTTCGTAGATTATGTTCAATTCAATTTTTCAATGACTGATTCTATTCATCGTCATCTCCAGTATAATCTTCATCACTCTGACACTCATCAAAATCTTCAAAGGCTCACCACTCTAGGCAATTGTTCAATTAGATCAATGAATACAAATTACGATTGATATACTGCAGATTTGAGTGATAAGATACAATTATAAAATATGCCACATTCAGCGAATATTAACGTACAATACAAAAACTTGTTGATCGAGAAGTGATCAATAATACTGATGTTGTACAAGGTAATACTGAGAAAATAAACCAAGAGATGAAGCGAATGAGACAAATATTTCATTGATTTTAAGCAAACCTTTGCAACAGTAGTATATGTTTTGGAAACTTAAAAAGTAGATTACATTTTTTTTTTTTTTTTTTTTTTTTTAAACGCTCAAACTAAGTGGCAGTATTGAAGCAGTTCAATAAGAAACGACCGATAACATACAGACATTCAAAACTGAATTAAATATGGACATTTAGGTTGAATAATATTGCGTTGTTTTATATATTTAGAACGTTGAAATAGGTGATATAAATAGCAAAAAGGAGTTTGACGATAAAGCTAACATAACACCAGCATGTGTACAGGTTAAAAATGTTCGCATTGTACATTGTTTTTAAATACAATATAGCAATTCCTGTTTAGTGTTGCTCAGAATGCAAAGTTCGACTCATTTTGTTGTTGTTGTTTTTTTTTCTTTCTTTTTGTTCAAACTGTCTGTTGTATTCTGGTTTTGGATTCTTTTATTTTCAAGTTATCTATGGGCCGGACCGTTTTTTATTTGTAAAATTGAATATCCTGCCCCTTTCCCACCGCCCACCCGAAAATTATATGGTCGGTCCGTTACCAAGCATACACTGGATTATAGGTACGAATAGCGACCTTGCAAACGCTGAAGCGATACCCTACGTCCGGAGTGCAAGTAGTTACAATAACGTGTATACGTCTTATCCTGTTTACACAATACTAAAGGTTCCTTCTATAGATCGGAATGTGGTTAAGGAACTAGAGTGTGTTGGTTTTTATTTAAAATGCGCAAGTGTTCTGGATATGTTCTTGTCTGGGTACGAGGATGTGTGATCTCGTTGAGTTTTCAGAAATTGATGTTTTACATATATTCTTGTCTGGGGAGACGCGAGGACATTTAAATCGGTTTTAAGTTTACTATTTAAGAACTCTCACAAATAGACTTCTTACTTTTCTCAGAGCAGATGCATCTCCAAAGTTAAACGATATTTTCAGATTAGACTATATGGACGTGTGTATTATTCAGTAGTCAAAAAAAGGTCCGAACCTCGTTAATCACGTTTAACTCCTTTAATTACCTTTGATTAATTGAGTGTATTATATATATTAATGCGGAAGGCATTTCTCTAATCCTGCTAATCCTGTCTTCGCTGGTCGCTTTAATGTTTTCGCTGCCTTCACTAGTCTGTTTGATATTATCACTGTCCTTACTTGTCATTTCAATGTGCTCACTGGGTGCCTCGATCAACGCTAGGGATTTAAAGTTTTTTGTACAATATCATAAATTGACTTTTCACGCTTTTTGTTATATTCTTCACCAAAGTTTCCTAGTGCCCAATCCATTCAATTTCTACCCCGATTAATTGTTCTTATCTAGACCCTCCAGATACGTCTTTGAAAAATTTGATAACATCTTTCGGGCCTCTTTGAAGTATTGATATGAAGCATTCAGGCTTCTGATGTTTTCTGTGACGGCACAAACGAAAAAAAAAAATGGTTTCATGATTTAATTTCCTCATGATGGTCTTAAAATAAGTAATAGAAAAGAGCGAGAAGCAATACGCTTTGTAAAATGCAACAAATAATATATTCCCTAAAATACAAAGTGAAATGTAAACAAAAGAACTTACCGTATTGCGGATTAAATCCCACATAATCTGGTAATTACTAACACAAGTCCTAATGAATATAGTTCTAAATAATCTTAAGTGATATTTCCAAATAATTTCGAACGCTGAAGGTGTTGATATGCCTGTAGTAACATGTAGCTTCTAATGTACCAGTGGCCTGAATGGTATTGATGTGCCAACAGTCCTTTGTTGGATTACGGTAGTATAATCCAAGGTTTCCTTGTTTTGAATTCATTATAATTCCCAGGTGATATCCCTTTCCAAGAATTTTATGGAGCACTTTGTATTTCCAGAGAGTAATACATAATTTCACCCAATCAAAATCTGAATACAACAATATAAATGATGATTTCAGCCTAGATTTGATCGCAGAAATAAATAATTATTCCAGTAAACAATATTTTATACTCTTCTACCTGACCTAGGGCACAATTAACATTTTCTAAACAAAACTATTACCTAGTGGAAAATTTCATTCTAGAAGATTTCAGACGTTGACAACATAAAATCTGCTACACAAATTACCATATAGAATTTGGTAAACACAATGTCCTTGACTCAGACCAAGATAAATATGTTTATTTCTATTGACAATGATCCTAATTTTTAACCCATACTCATAGAGAAAATATTAGCTATGCATTAGTTGTTTACAGAAATAAAAATATTAATGATTTTCGTCAGGTACACAATGAACTTGATTTTGGACAAGGTCGTCTACAACGTACAATTTTAGATAACCACAGAATATAATAAATAAAAACTAACAAACAATGCAGATTAAATATACATAACTCTCTCTCTCTCTCTCTCTCTCTCTCTCTCTCTCTCTCTCTCTCTCTCTATATATATATATATATATATATATACTTATGATTTTTAACGTAGCTTTAACAATTTTTCAGTCATATCGCTACGATGTCTGCAGTGTGGCAGTTTATAGTGATGTCTAGCACTGGGACATCATGCCGCAGACATGTAGCATGATGTCCCACCCAGTCACATTGTCCTGACACCAGGCCGACCAGTCCTAACACTAACCTCTTAATGCTGAGCGCCAAGCGAGGCAGCTGTTAGTACCATTTTTGTAAGTCTTTGGTATGACTCGACAGGGGATCGAACCCACGACCTCCCGCATCCGAGGCGGACGCTCTAACCACTAGGCCACCGGAGCGGTCCCTTCTCTCTCTCTCTCTCTCTCTCTCTC
>JAECUM010056772.1:0-18572 GCA_016617855.1 Megalonaias nervosa | reverse complement strand
AGAGAGAGAGAGAGAGAGAGATTCTTTTGTTTGTTTCATATTGACACAAAAGTTAAAAAGCGGCGCGGAAACAACATAGTTTCCCTGCTATTGGACCTCAGGGCACAATAAAGAAGGTACATAGAGCCGTACACACAAGCACACACAGTGACACGCGTAGAACAATAAATATTTATATTTTGGTACAGCGCAGCAAAACTATCCAGAATATGTAACTACGTCTTGAAAGGAATCTATTATCTATAAATAAGGTTAACAGTTTGGGTGCAAGCTTACAGTACACTGTACTGCTTGGCGTGACATAGATATCTACGGCCGTGCGAGAAGGTCGCGTAAGACTATTGCCCTTTTTACCTGTGTTTAATAAGCATCCAACTAAATACAGCATTGATCATGATCTCCCTGCACATTATGCTACCTCAGATCTAGGTCTCCACTGGTCATAGTTGCGAGCGCGTTATATACGAACACATACGGCTCTCACCCTGTCAAATTTGCTTGTTCTAACTCGTCCAGCGCTGAAATAAGACAGAATACCGATAGTTTCGAATCCATAAAAAATTTCACATTTTAAATCTTTCCTTCATCTTTCTTTTGATTTCTTTGTTGTCTTCCATGAAAATAACAGCAGGGAATCGTTATTAGAAACGAGTGCAAAGTAATCACTTATTTACCAACAGAAGGTAAATAAGCTGAATTCAACATTAAATAGTGGATGATCACGTGTCATGTGACATGGCATCGTTGATCTTACAAATAATACTTAAGGTTATTAAACTTTTGAGAATCAGTTTTTACTAAGTGATGTTTATTTATTTATTTTTATAAAACAGTGCTCTGGTGCTTGTGCATGGTTCTGTATGTAACGGGGAGCCGCGGTAGCTGAGTTGGGAAAGGGTCAGCTTCGTATCGTGGATCGCAGGTTCGATACCCCCACCCACCCAACGCCAGGACAGCCTGGGTTGACTGTCTCGGTGTGTCTTACGAAACATAATGAGCTCCCATTTCTTCGGCATGATATGGCCAATAACGTGTTAAAAGTGACGTTAAAACCAACAAAAGAAAAATAACTAAAATATTTATGTAACATTGTATCATTGTGTCTTTCAGTGCCGGCAAGGTAAGAGTTCCTTACGGTCAGTATTGATACATTCCATTTATTTTAAACACAACGTAAATTATTAATTTCTGTACAGATTTAGGAAAGCAATGCACTTTTTTCCGAAAGCAAGGTATCAATGCCACGTCCCCTATGTCATTACTTTTTTTGTTATATATCCTATAAAACTTAACTGTTGAAAATAACAGAACATTATCTTAACTATTAGATTATATTTATAGAATTTTCACAGTTATTTCTCTATACTTATTATTACCACAACACAACATGTTTGTCCATTTTGCTACCTCTCAATAAATTCAATCGCCTTTGCGTTTCTACTTAGATTCACTACCAACTGCAATATTGTATAGCATGTTGTAACAAACCAGGGATCGAAACTCGGCTAGTTTATAAGCTTACATAAGACCGAGCAGAAAACGAATGTCGAATACACTGCATGAGTTTGTCCAGAAATCGCTGTTTCTCCTATATTACCAAGGACCTCAAGACAACATTCATTGTAACTGAAGTGTTCTGTAAAATTCTCTGATACCACAAATAATTTTTATCTAATCAAACTAAGGACCTCACATTCACGAGACTCTTATTTCACGCTTATATGTTGCTTTGCTTTTTTTTTCGATTTGACATTGGTATGATTTATCAGTAAGCAATTCTAAGCCTGAGATAGGTATTTCGTGCTAAGTACTGCCAAACAAGCACATAATACAATTTGTTCCCTATCTCTAATTACTAAATACTCATAGGTGAGAATATCCGAATAAATCCTTATAGTATGAAATTAACGCTACTGTAAAGTCCCATTAAAATGTTCAGTATGTCGCATGTACCTAGTAATTGATCTAAGACATCTTCCCATATATTATCCATAATAAAAAAATAATTACTAAAGTATACAATATTTATCAATGGACCCGTAAATGCAGTTAACATATACCCCGAGTTTCCTCCACTATGAAGAAAACAAATTCTTTGTCTATGTTGAGGGGGAAGAGGGCAAGTTTTTCTTATTAATTTTAGCAATTCAAATCAAAATCTGTAGATATCAAGATGCCCACAATCTTGTCCCAACATCTTTTCCAAATACTGATTTTTACTTCTTTACATTTTTTACCTGTGTATTGGTGCTACTAGCATTTACAATCGTTGTTGTAAACTATAACTTTAACATCTAAATACTCAGTATAATTCATTCCCTTAATTGGAAAGGGGTTTCAGATCCAGCAAGACCCACAGTCTGTGCATTATCATAAATATTCCCGTACGAGAAAGTCTGTTTGAATAAAACACTGACTATATTTAAAGCATTTAGATACCGAAGTTGTTAGGCAAATAGGCCCCATCAGGAGTTTATCAAGAACAATGTGTTTGTCGTTGAAAAATCAACACGCACCGGGCAAGCAACCTGATATGTAAGTGAGCTTTGTGTTTTGTAACGTCATAGCTTGTCCGTTTTGATAGGGCAATAATTTGATACCTTAATACTGTTAAGGACGTAACGTGCTACAAAATTTATATATTATTTAAAAGTTTAATTCCAGAAAGATACCCAACTGAATTTGCAATTTCAGAAAGTTACAAATATGTTGCCGTTTGAAATGCGCATCAAATTAAATGTAATAAAACATAATGTTTGTGGAATGTTTAGTAGTAAGGGAAAAGGAGATTTCTAGGCCAAAGACCTTTCCAACCCTCCAAACAAATATAAATTACCATCTCGGAGACCCATCCCAGAACGACTTCCATTTTTTAGCTAGGAGACTTCTAGCCCAAATATAATCCAGGACCTCTTCCAACCCTCCAAACAAATATAATCCAAGACCTATAGCTATTTGTCACTGTCAAATTTCATACCCTATCATTATCATACTTTCTTTGATAATTATTTTCATACCTGCTGACTCTCATTGGTAGAATATATGTTAACATACTGTCAATAATACGAAACTCGCGTATTAAATCATCCATATCATATTACAAGCATTATTTTTAGTCGCTAGTTGAGGTTCAATTTTTTTACACGCTGTTGAAAGAGAAACACCAACGTCTGATGTTATTAACAAAAACGGATTTAATGATGCTCCACTTGAAATTATACCAGAGCTAGTCATTAGCAGTGGTAAATATGATATTACTCGAAGTATTTTGGTATAGTATTTGTAACATTTTTTCACACACCAAAGTTTTTTATGATAATATTCGTAATATTGCATTAGCGCGTCCACATCTTGTTTTGGAATTTTATCTGAAATATGATTAAAATCAACTATACTTTTTTTCATTCTATAATATTTGTTTACAGATTTTATACAATAGTGCCAGTTCCTGGGTTTGATTAAATAATTAATTGTGGTGATTCAGCTACGAATTCCAGACACCACCAGTAACGTCTCGGAGGCATTTCTGTTGATGTTAATGTAAATGTTTCTTTGATGTCCTTGGTTAGCATCACCGGTAGAGGATTATTATATACATTCGGCGATGATGAAGTGGCCGCAGTAATTTCCAAACCATATATGGACAACCTGTATAACCCAGTTACTTCTGCGGTATATTTGATAGTGTTATTTTGCGGTGTCCATGTTGCTGATCCTGATGCTGCTGTGTACACGATATTTTTAATTTGTTTGTGAGGAATTTCATTGACAATATCATTAAGTTTTATGTTAATATCATTGAGTTTTATGTTAATGTCAGCCAGTTTAATATCAACGACTGGTGGAATTCCAAAAAAATCGTTAATGGATCTGTTTATGTTTCTACGAAAATTTAGAAACGTTTGTATGTGATTATAAAAATCAGTCTTGATTGTGGTCATTTCATTATTGATTGTTGTTAATGATGTCGTCATCGGGATATTGCTATCATCAACATATTTCTTCGTTGCAGCATCAAAATCAGATTCTGGTGTTCTAAGATTATTAATACCATTATTATTCATGTTGAGAAATGCATGCATTATACCACCGTTGACTGATATGTACTTAGATTCTTGATTATCAACGTATTTTTTTGTTACGGCGTCTGTATCTTCGGTTGGGTTTCTAAGGTCTATAATTTTATTTTGATTCATGATAATTTTATCAGTGAATGAATCACCAGCTTTTTTGATATAATTGTTAACTGACTTGCCGGAATCTTGTATCTTGCCTTGATCATTAAAAGTAACAATATTATTAACAACCGCGGTAGGAACTCGTTTAAGTACATCTGACAGCTGTATATTACTTGTCTTTAATCGTCCTTGTTTATCCTGAAAAACAACAACTTCGTTTTGATCTACACTTGTGATATTTAATAAATTATTGATTTCATTTCTGAGCTGATCAAGAGTTGCATATCTAGATAAGTTACCTTGCTGAGCTTCAGCTGATGGATCTATTAATAATGTTCCAAATTTTGTATAATAGCTCATTATTTATTTATTGTTATACAATTTTTATATTACATAAAATTATATAACAACAATGGCGAAGATATTAAATTTTGATACCGAACGATTAATTAATCATAAACATAATAACGAACTTCCAGATTGTCATTATCTTATTATTGGTCGTACAGGGTCAGGTAACACAAATCTGTTATTAAATCTTTTGCTCAACAATAACTTTAACTATGATAAGGTATATATTTACACAATTAACCCGCAACAGGATAAATACGAATTATTAAGCGAGTATAACGATAAACTTCGTGATGAACTTGACGCTGGTGATGATATATTTTTAATAAAACAACCAGAAGAACTTATTCCAGTTAACGAACTTGATTCATCCGAGCATAAAATAATTGTATTTGACGATATTCCGCTAAACAACGAGGAGATGAACAAGATCAGATCTTATTTTTCATTATCGCGTAATAAAAAATGTAATTCGGTCTATCTTGCCCAAGGCTTTTACAACATCGATAGATTTATCAGGCGAAATACTGGTTGTTTTATATTATTTCCCGGACTGGACAATGTTGATGTGAGAAATATTGCAAACGAACAATGCGGTGATGTAACGAAAAATAAATTTATTGAATTATATCATCAAGCAACCAAAGACAAATACAATTTCTTTTTATTTGATAAACTAGCGCATGATCCGGCTAAGATGTTTCGTTGTTGTATTGACATGTTTTTATGGGCGAATTTTATAGCGTGTATAGAAAATAAAAAATGGACAAACATCAACAAGGAATCGAGTTACTAAAAACATTTATTGAAACTCGAGCAGCTTTTAAGAAAAAAGTGGAAGAAGCTCGACGTGGACAAGTTCAAGCAGAGGAAGAAACTGCTAAACTTTTTAAACCTGTTACTGAAGCAGTACTTGGCAAGCAATCAGAAATATCAACATTATCTGCAGAGGAGCTTAAAAAATTACAAGAAAAAGGTTTGTTAGGTTTACTCGGGGAAAGATCGAAAGAAGAAAATAAAAAAATTGCAGAGGAACTTGTAAGACACATTGCGGATCCTGCTGCACGACAGGCTGAATTTGACATATTAATGAACAACCCTCTTGCGCTTCAGCATGCTATTGCAAGATTGACTGTCAATCCAGTCGAGTTAAGGAGGTTAATAGAAAATGTGTCAAAGCAAACTAAAGAACTAGCTGAGGGACAAAAAAGAATAACTGAAGCTTCCATAGAAATGATTCCTATTGAGGATCAGATAACACGTTATAGAAAAAAGCTAGAGAAAAAATAACTGAACACGAATTAAATAATTTTGTTAAAAAATATTTGAGGAAAAACGAACTTGATGATTTTAACAACATTCGAGAATGGAGTGGTGACGATTACAACGAAATAGAGAAAATTTTGATAAGTAAAATTGAGGATTTTCCAATAGCTGAAGAAGCGCTTAAAGAAGTTAACACAAACGAAGAAACGCGTGATGCGTTGCATAGAATGAGAGACGGAGTTATTGCTGGGGTTTTAGGTAAAACAGCAAATAAATATAGAACTAGAGAAGCAGATTATGGTAAAGGTTGGGATTTTAAAAGACTATTTAAAATAGATATGAAAATAAACGAGATAAAACATTACCAGAGGAAACCACTGGATCTGGAGTTAAAGTGTTTACATCAAACGCAGAAATAGTTGACTGACTTATGTTGTTGATATCATCCAAAAAGGCTGGTAATGAAAGTGCAGAGATCGATAACGAAATCGTTGATATACTAGATCATCTTAGATCGAGCAGATTACTGACATCAGACGAGTATGAAATTTTACACAGCGATCTTATCTAAAAATATTAATATAATGTCACTAACATCAACCACATTATTACTTGATTCGTCACAGACAACAGGAAACAGCGCAAACTTTTCTGTTTATTACAATCCGCCAATACAACTTGATCCTGAAAAACAGTATGAGATTGGATTAATTTCCTATACAGCATGGAATTCTATGGCTAACGTGAAAACTGGAGTAAATGACAATTTCACATTTATGACGCCATCTGATCAGCAGTTTAAAATATTAAAAATTCCACAAGGAGCCTACAACATAACTGATTTAAATAAGACGATAAAGGAGCTGATAACAAAGGTGGGCGATATAGCTGATAATTTTGAGCTAACACCAAATTATAACATATTACGAGCTAGTATAACATTAAAAAATGGTATATTAATCGATTTTACACCATCAACGAGCGTTGCATCATTAATAGGATTTTCTCATGCAGCTTATGGTGCTGCTCCTGGTCAAACCAAGACTATGTGGTGAACTGCCAGTAAATATAACTGACGTAAACACAATATTAATAAATTGCTCCATTGCATCTGGATCTTACTCAGCCCAGGGTAGTAGGGGACAAACGATATATAATTTTCCGACAGACGTTCCACCAGGATCTATCATGCAAATTAGTCCATGTCAAGTTATTTATTATCCGATTAATCTTGAAAATCAAATAACAAGTACAACAATGCAATTAACAGATCAATCAGGTAGACAAATAGATCTTAACAATGAAATTGTCACGTATTATTTACACCTACGCACTGTATAATCATCGATAGCGTAGTCAATTTTGTGAGCCTACATTTTATAGACAAAGATGAGACGAAGAAAAATTTATAGAAGAAAAATCATAGGTGGATTTTTTGGAAACATATTTACAACAATTGCTGAGAATATACCAGGAATTGTGCGTAAAGTAGCACCAATTGCACTTGACGCAGGCAAAGCTTTTGCGACGGGTGCAGCTTCTTCAGCAGGCACTGCAGTAGGACAAAAGATCGCTGATAAGATTAGAGGACCTTCAACATTGGAAATAAAACGAGCACTATCAGATATTGCGCCAACAGCGGAAACAAAACGAGCTATGATAGCTACAACAAAAAAATTATTATCACCGCGTGGTGAAGAAATAGTACGTAAACTTGTAAAGAAAACAGCGCTGATGACTCCTGCTGCTTTTTAATTTTGTGTAGCGATTATAAAATAATGTCAGCTAAAAATTATCACGATCTTGCTGAAGAATATGATACTGACGACGTTGTAACAGAATTCGAATACGCTGAGTATCTCGATGAAAACTCAAACGAACCAAATAAAACTGGTGTCAGAATTTTTAACACAAGAGACGAGGACGTGTTTCTACTGCCGCATAAGGCAGTGTTGGAAGTGCGTGGCCAAATATTAACTGCGATAGGTGGTGATATTGCAGCTGGTGCAGAAATTGCGCTTGTCAATAACGGTTGGAGCTTGTTTAAAAGTGCACGATATCAACTGGCCAGTCAAACCGTAGAAGATATTTCAATGCACTTGCCTATAGCAAGTACAATACTTAATATTGTCTCGTTTAGCGATGATTATTCTAGATCAGTGGCCACAAATATGATGTGGTTTAAAGATACCTCATTCGGGACAGCTGTTTCGAGCGAGTTTCGTACTGGCGCTGGTGTTCCTGCTGCAGATAACAATAATCTAATCGCCAATCCCGCTAATAATGCAGCTGGTGATATTGGAGACGCGATAAGATTAGCGGTCACAAGAATAAGACAACAACAATACAACGAGGGATTTGCCAAACGAAAAGCATTTGCCGCAGAATCTCGCCAAATAACGATGATGCTTCCGTTAAGTACAATCTTTGGATTTTGCCGTGAATGCAACAAAATTTTTCGAAGAATAAAACATACACTTATTTTAGATCGAGCTAATCAAAACGATTGTATAATGCACACTGATGGAGTGGCTGAAGGACAGTTTGCTATTACAAAGTTAGCGTTATGGATGCCACGAGTTGTCCCCTTTGTAGCTAAAACGATGGAGCTCGAATCATTATTGACCGCCTATACAAAAAAGATATACTTCCAGCAAAACAGGATTTATCAAACAGCAATTCCTAACGCAACTGATTACACATGGCGTGTTACAACCACGCCCAGCGAACAACTACCTCGACATTTGTTTGTTCTATTTCAACGACAGGCACGTCGTAATGATCAAGAAATGAACAATTCCTTATTTGATAACCCTGATGTCAGACGAATATTTGTTAGAGTAAATTCTAAACAAAATCCCGAACGTGCAATCGAATGCAATTTTGCTGTAGACGACACCAGAAACATATCTCGGCCGTATATGTACCTTATGGAGGCTATGCAAAAATATCAGGACGCAGACGGTGGATCTCAAATATCAGTAGAAGAGTTTCGATCACTCTATCCTATCTTTTATTTTGATATATCAAAACATTCCGAACGAGCTATCGGATCAACTGCTTATATTGAGGTCACCTGGACACCTGGCGTACTGCCAGCCGAACAGTATAACGTATATGCGCTAGTTGTCAGTGATAGATTCTTGACAATTGACGCAACTAAGGGAAGAATGACTGTACAAATTTAATCTAACAACCTTGATATAAAATAATGAAAACCAAGTACATAACTAGAGAAATATACCTAACATCCGGTCAAGTTGAAAAATTATCAGCAGCTGTTGCTAAACACCGTTCTGTTTCTTTAATGATATCTCCGGAGACTTCAAACAAAACAGCGGTTAAATTAATGCTAACGCAGCAACAAATCGATAAACTCAATCGCAAAGCGATCGAAGGAAAACCGTTTGTTCTTAAACTATCTGTTTCGCAAGTAACAGCAATGTCAAAACAAGGTGGATTTTTTGGACCAGCACTCTGTGATAGCTAGCACAATATTACCAAAAATTTTGCCAGTACTAGGAACACTTGGACTAGCGGCTACGTCAGGGGCAGTATCTGGTGCAACGAAAAAAGCAGTTGAAGGTAGTGGAATCAAACAAATCTATCACCGGTGACATAGTCACTCAGTTTTATGTAACAATAAAAAATAAATGCCAGCGCCAACGACAAAGTCGTCGAGAAAAACAAAATCGTCGAAAAAAAGAAAACAACAAAACGCAATCGAACAAAACAAGGAGGATTTATTCCAATAGCTCCACCACTAGCGGGATTAGCGGGAAGTCTTCTTCCAAACCTACTAGGAATCAGACGTGGAATGACTCTACCAGGTACCAGACGTCGTCGACAGCCTCGACGAAGTCGTCGTTGCCGTTAAATAATTTTGATATCATTCAAAAATTGAATGATGTTGTCAGATTTCGCGGAGTATTTTCTAAGGAGGAACTCGATGACGTACCAGCAGGTGGTTCGTGTATTGTATATATACAAAACTTCAATGATGGATTCGGCACTCACTGGGTTACTGTCTATGATAATAATTACTTTGATTCGTTCGGACTTTCTCCGAGCGATCTCATAAAAAAATATATTTTTAAAAAATTAAAACTAATAAATTATTCGTCTAATCAACTACAGCCGATCGGAACATCTACTTGTGGTTATTATTGTATAATGTTTGTCCGACACATGTCCCCTAGTTTGAAGAACAACGTCAGGAGATTGGATTCCGATTTTTTAAAGTTTATTTTACAATTTGATAAGCAACCTTCTCACGCAAACGATGAGATTGCAGTTAATTTTTGTAAAGCTGTCTAAAGCTTACTAGTAATTTTATCTAAATTACAAATATAAAAATGTCAACATACTGTCTCAAATGTAGAACTAAAACAGAAAATAAGGATGAGACGACGGAAAAAACAAAAAATAATAGAATAATGCTAAAAAGTATTTGTGTTGTTTGTGGTAGAAAGAAAAGTATGTTTCTGAAAAAACAAGTAGCGGAGACGTTAGGATGATTGACGATTAATCGATTTTCTCTTTCTTATAACAATTTTTATGAAACAAAATAAAATAAAATGAAATGTAATTGTGATTGTAATAAAGATCTTTGTATCGAACAAGATAAAATCGTAACATACTGTAAATCATGCAATCGTCGTGAGGTAATTGGCAGCGGAATTGACATTCACAAAAAAATTATTGGCAAATTACCAAAACCAAAAGGCGGTTGGACCTTGTCAGGTCATAAATATACTGGACCTTATAATCCTCTTGATAAACAACTTGACGAGAACGATAATCCATTGCCAGGACAAGAGCCTTATAATCAAGTTGATGCAATAGCAATGCGCCATGATATCTGCTACAGGAACAACGAACAAGATAAGCACGGCTGTGATAAAGTAATGTTAGACAAACTTCGTGATATGAAACCGATAAATATGCGAGAACGTTTTGATAGAAGGCTGGTGCAGGGTTTTATTGGAGCAAAATACAAACTTGGACTCGGAGATTCTCGGCTTGGAAAGCCTCGTCTCGGAGAGTCTCGTCAATCTCTTCGCGATCGGGAAAAGGAATTATACGATGATCTTGCAGCGAAGACGCTAGCGTCTCAGCTACACAAACCTAAAAAAAAAGTTCCCGCGACGTAAGGTTGTTGCAAACGCCGTTGATGATATCTGGGCGATAGATTTAGTTGATGTGTCAAATCTTGCCCAGTTTAACGGTGGAGCTGACGGCTCACCAAAAAAAATACTTGTTTAATGTCATAGATTTTTTTTAGTAAATATGCTTTTAGTGTTCCAGTTTCAGATAAGACAGGAACGTCAATAACTGACGCGCTAAAACAAATAATAACAAGTACTGAAAGAAAACCGAACAGAATCTGGACTGATCACGGAGCAGATTTTTCAATAAAAAATTTGAGCAGTTTTTAGAACAAAATAATATAAAAAAATATGTTACAGGAAAAGAAGGTAAAAGCGTTGTCGTCGAGCGATTTAATCGCACGTTAAACGAGCTGATACATAAACATATGACAGCTAAAAATACAAACAGGTATATCGATGATCTTTCTCAGATAGCTGACAAATACAATAACACAAAACATCGAACTATCAAAATGTCACCAAATGACGCAATTAAAAATCCAATATTGGCGAAGGAAAATATGTACCGCAGACATATAGCTAAAGTAGGTGATCGAGTTAGAATTTCTCTACGAAAAAAACATTTGAAAAAGGATTTACTCCAACTGGAGCGAAGAAGTATTTGTCGTTGATAAAGTACTTTTAACAATACCTGTAACATACGCGTTAAAAGATTTATTAGGTGAGCCGATCATTGCTAGTTTTTACGAACAAGAACTACAAAAAACTGAACAAGATGTTTTCGTTATCGAAAAAGTTATTAGGAAACGCGGCGACAAAAGTTTAGTTAAGTGGCGCGGGTATAGCAATAAATTTAATAGTTGGATCCCAACCAAACAAATTATGAAATAATGTTTCTGTAGATTTCCTCGTACTTACGTTTGATAGATTTACATTTTACTGGTTTACATAACGATATTAGATATTGTCTGCGATCGTCAGAGATCGTCATTAAGTTAAAAATCTTGACAAATATAAAACCGAATTTTATATTTTTCTGTCGGTCTAGAATTTTGATGTTAAAAAAGGTTTTATCAGCCGCCAAAACGATTGATTCTCACCTACCGTAAAATTAAATTTCAAAATTTTTTTGGTAATATGATATTTTACGTTATATCGACCAGTTGTCGGTCTGCTGTAATTTTTTTTATCAACTACACCTACAATCTCGTTTTGTTCGTCGTTGTTAAATAAAATGTCATTCTCTGTATAACCAACCGACTTATCGTTCGCGATACAATCGTGGGTAAAATTTCTTGAGACAGCATCTTGCTCGCAATCGCTGGCGTAAATATCAGCAAGTCGTTTCATTAAATCCATATTATAATATATTTTTTTTATCTAATTTATTGTTATAAGATGACTAACGAGGTAAAATATCACCAAAAAGTTAATATATTAAATTATAACGAACTAGCCGAAGCAGTAAGAAAATGTTTGTTAGGGTATAATGCTTATTCTGTCGACGTTATTGTTACGCAAGGCGAAAATGATAGGATATTACTAACAGCAGCAGAAAAAATAAACTTAACGATAGCGCAATAATGACGCTGAAATTTGATAAAGATGATATTATAGCGTTTGCTCATCATTGTTTAACCAAAAAGGAGCTAGCAAATATATTTAATCATCGTATCTAAAGATAATCCTAGCATTATGTTCGCTTGAAAAAGTTATCTTATTATTCCATCAGCAACAAATTTTACTGCCCTGGGATTAATATCAAAATGTTTTGCCGCAGCTGTAATCGATTTAAATTTGATTTCCTCATCTGTTTCGAGATTAAATGAAACAACAGGTTTTACCGGACATCTAAAATTGACACAACCACCACCTCGTCCTTTTCTCATATTTTCCTGCTGGGTAACTAGTTCTAAATTTTCCAGTCGATTGTCAGTCTTTACGTTATTGATGTGATTAATAACCAAACCATTAGGTATAGGTCTGTTAAACGTCTCGTAAACAAAACGATGGCTGAGATAACCAACTTGATCGGTTAGTGTTCCTCTGACAGTTACCGTGAGATACCCCATATTATTCATAAAACCAACAACTGTTTTAGTTTTTCTTCTTCGAATAATTCCCTTATCATTTGCCTCGTATAAATCAAATACCGGATGCGGCTGAAACTCACTTTGTAAAGATAAGTTTTCAATATTGTCATCAGTGACTACGCCGGTGGCATGATATACACGTTGCCCTTCTGGAATTTCGTCACAGAACAAAGTGTAAATAAAATCTTTCTTTAATATTTCCGTTCTCTCAGCATTATCACCTTTAACGCTAATCTTATGATCTGCTGGCGTTGCTTTGCCAATCGGTTGTCCGTATTTAACATGTATCACCGACCCTAACATATTACCAGCGTACAAGTTGTACTTGGGGTGAACGTAACAATACTCTTGCTCGTTTGCGCTTGTCAGATTTTGTGTCATTATTTCTATAAGCATTTTATATCTCTAATTGAGTTTTAACTTATCGATCGAACAATTAATTAGAGATATGATATTACACTATTATATAACAATGCTGAAATTACGCGATATAGCCAAGAAGAGTCTTATGGGAGAACCTGAAAAAATAGCGACTGCTTTTAGAGGATTTGACAACAGTTATCGGTTTGATAAACAAACCGTACTGGTAAATTTCACTGCAACAAATCTCTATCATTTGCTAGAGCCAACTGTAAAACGTGAACTTGAAAAACATAAGGGTCTGAGAATATTAGTGCAATATCACGTTATATTTTCAAAGCTACTTGTGACGGAAAAATCGACTGACAAGGAAATCGCAGATCCTTACATTAACGCAAAATCAAGGCGTGTTTTGCTTGGGACTGATCTTTCATCGTTAGCTGATGAAATACACCAGGAAATTTGGAAAAAGATAGAAGAATTTACCGAATCGGGTTTGGGTTGGAAGTCTGAAATCATTACTGAAATTTTATTTCACACAATAAAATATAACGTATTACGCGGTAGTTCGTATACTGACCTACCACAAAAAATAAAAAATAAAAAATGCTGTATAAACGTCAAAAATGTCGATAACAGATGTTTTCAGTGGGCTATTCTTTCTGCGCTATTTCCAGCAGAAAAACACGCTGAACGCGTTGACAAGTATTTTAGTCGCGTATCAAAATTAAATTTTAATGACATTGACTTTCCAGTTGCAGAAAAATACCTAAGTTTGAAAAGCAAAATAATAATATTTCAGTTAACGTATTTGGTCTAGATGAAAAAGAAAACGTCTATCCGAGATATGTTTCAGAAAGAGCTTCACAATCGACAACAAACTATCTGTTTTATAAGAATCATTACGTTTGGATTAAAAACTTTAATGGACTCGTTGGCAGACATTATAGTAAACAAAACAATAATAAGTTCTTCTATTATCGCTGCTTGCACGGTTGTACAGACAATGAAACATTACAAAAGCCTTTGCAGTACTGTAGTGACGCACAACGAATAACAATGCCGTCCAAAAAAAAGAGTTTATTACGGTTTGTCAATCATAATCACAAACTAAAAGTTCCTTTCGTTATATATGCTGATTTCGAGTGTTTACTTCAGCCTGTACTTGGCGTAGAAAATAATCCTGACCAATCGAGTACAAGGAAAACTCAAAACCATGTTCCATGTGGAGTGGCGTACAAGATAGTTTGCTGTGTTGATTCGAGCTTATCCAAACCAATCAAATTATATCGTGGTAAAAATCCAGCTGTTTGGTTTCTCAAGCAGTTAATTAGCGAAGTTAATGATATATTTAATCGTTTAGAAAGAATAACTCCAACGATAAAACTGACATCTCAACAAGAATCCGATCACGAGTAAGCGGAATTTTGTCATATTTGTGAAAAAGCTTTTGACTTTTCTGATAATAAAAAAGGACCTAACCATTGCCATTTGACCGGGCATTATCGTGGAGCGGCTCATGATAAGTGTAATTTAAAATTTCACGCTCCTAATTTTGTTCCGGTTGTTCTTCACAACTTCCGAGGATATGATAGCCATATTATCGTAGAAGCTTTTGGTGATCCTGAAATAAAATCTCGTTTAAAACTCGATAATGTGATTAAATGTATTCCAAATAATTTTGAAAAGTATATGTCGGTTACGCTAGGTAAGTTGCGTTTCATTGACAGCTTTCAGTTTATGACAACCTCGTTAGATGAGCTGGTAAAAGGTTGTAGCGAGTTTGATAACCTACAAGATTGTTTTAGAGATAAATATAATCTACTGACTAAAAAAGGAGTAGTTGCGTACGAGTATCTCGACGATTGGAGTAAATTTGATGAAACGTCTTTACCTGACAAGGATAAATTTTATTCGCAACTCAAAAATGAAAATATAACTGATAGCGAGTACAAATATGCACAAGATATTTGGAAAGAATTTGATTGTAAGACATTTGGTGATCATCATGATTTATATTTGAAAACAGATGTATTACTACTAGCAGATGTTTTTGAAAGTTTTCGTCGAGTAAACTACAGCAATTATGGACTAGATCCTTGTTGGTATTATTTTGCTCCTGGGTTGTCATGGGACGCTCTGTTAAACTTTAGTAAAGTAAGGTTAAAATTACTGACTGACGTTGATATGTTCAATTTTATCGAAAAAGGTATTAGAGGTGATATTAGCGTTATAACAAAGAAATATTCTGAAGCAAACAACAAATACCTGAAAGAGTACAATCCTAAGCTTCCTTCGAAGTATATAATTCATCTAGACTATAATAATTTATACGATTATTCTATGGCCGAACCAATGCCTTTTGGTGGATTTCGTTGGATTACATCTGAACAATTTCTATCGGAGACAGAAAAAAAGATACCTGACAATGTTTCATATTTCGTTGAGGTTGATCTCGATTATCCTATTTCGCTACATAATTTACACAACGATTATCCTTTCTGTGCGGAATCAATGGTAATAGATTATAGTATGTTATCTCAAGAACAAGCGATAGCATCACCAAGACAAAATTCTATGGTAAAAAAACTAGTACCAAATTTACTCGATAAGCAAAATTATGTTTTGCATTACAAAGTTTTAAAACAAGCAGCAGATGCTGGTCTTGTGCTGAGAAAAGTTCATAGAGTTTTAAAGTTTAATCAGCCGCCGTGGATGAGAGGTTATATTAACTCAAACACTTCGAGAAGAGCTGTAGCGAAAACCGATTTTGAAAAAAACTTCTTTAAACTTACGAACAATTCCGTTTTTGGTAAGACGATGTAAAATATTAGAAAACGAGTAAATATCGAGGTAGTTAATGATATCAACCGCCGAAATAAACTTGTGTCAGACGATGGTTTTGTCAGTATGAAAATTTTTAATGAGAATCTTGTCGCAATACAGCGGCGAAAAACAAATCTGAAACTAAACAAGCCGATTTACGTTGGAGCTTCTGTGTTAGATTTATCAAAGTGGCTCATGTACGATTTTCATTATAATTTTGTTAAAAAATCAATGGCCGTCCAGTAGACTTGTTTACTGATACTGACTCGCTTGTATATGAAATTGAATGTGAGGACATCTATCAGGATATATATGATAATCAACATCTGTTTGATCTTTCCGATTACCCTCGTGACAGTAAATTTCATGATGACACAAATAAAAAGGTTATTGGTAAGTTCAAAGATGAAATGAACTCGAGTATCATCAAATACTTTATTGGATTGCGCAGTAAAATGTACGCCGTATTGCTAGACAATAATAAAATAACGAAAAAGGCAAAAGGTCTGCCTCGCGATTTTGTTAAAAAGTTTATGAAATTTGATGATTACAAGTACGCACTTGACGGCGGAGTTAGTTTTATAAGAGCAATGGCTATTCGAACAAATCAAACGCGAAACAGATGTTATTATCAAACGTGGATTAAGCAATTTTGATGACAAACGTTATTGCGAAAATGGAGTAGATACATTTGCACTTGGGTATTGTTTTGACAGTGACAAATAGCTATAGGTCTTGGATTATATTTGTTTGGAGGGTTGGAAGAGGTCCTGGATTATATTTGGGGTAGAAGTCTCCTAGCTAAAAAATGAAAGTCGTTCTGGGATAGGTCTCCGAGATGGTAATTTATATTTGTTTGGAGGGTTGGAAAGGTCTTTGGGCTCGAAATCTCCTTTTCTTTTACTACTTGTTTGTCATAACTGTTGCCATATTCTTGTTCTTGCATGTTATTAATATCTCATAAAACGAGAAATGGTCTTTTGTCTTCCATAGACTTTTGGCTTGTTCCGTACATTGACAAATCCATTGCTTGAATAATGTGATTGCTATTTGTCTTCAGAAATGAGGTCACTGGAACTCGGTCATTCACGTGATATCAGTACATAATTTAAAAATCAACGTCAACGTGTGAACAGTTTTCGCTGTGTTCGTTTGCATTTTTTAAAATTAAAAATTGTCAGATCTTCGTGTAAAACAAGAAATAAATGAAACCACTGCAGCATCTTATTAAAATCTTTTCTTTCTTTCAGTCTCTCCCAACATGTTTAGGCTTTTGTGTAATAGTTCATGGTTCATGTAACCTCGGGGCAAGCACGCGTATTTGTCAAAACTGTCAGTAATGTGTACCAGAGTTACGTAAAGTTTCCATCTATCAAGAAAAATACAACAAAAAATACAAAACAAAACATAAATTTTATTCCAACACGTATTTCTCATGAACATTTCTTACAGCATTTACCTTGGTTTCTTGTCTCGCTCATGACGAATATCTATTGTTACGTATCGGCTCGTTCAAAGTAACACAAAGAAAGAGTGACTACAACAAGCTTTGTAAATTTTAACAAAAATTATTTCCCTAGAAAACACGGTGAAAAGGTAAATAGATGAAACAAGACTTACGATTTATGAAGAAGATCCAAAAATATGTTCTAAATTTGTGAAAACACACAAGTCCTGTGAATAAACAGTTCTAAATTGATACAGTCTGAACCTCAGTTCCGATCCAAGATGGCGGATGATGACGTCAGACGAAGGCTAATACAGAATGTCCAGAATCTTCACTGTAAAGCACAATTTGCATTGTTCTGTTCCGATTTAGAAATAATTTCATCAAATGTCTTTGTCCAAAGCCAGTAGTGTTGTTCTCCAGGGAAAATAATTATTTAAAAAGTACATGAAATACAGCTAACACCACTAACAATACACATATTGTTCCTCGTACGAATGCACAACTCTTTCCAGCACAGGAATACCTTTTCCTTAAGGTATTAGAAACTCTACAAGATCTTATGATGTGACTCTCAACTATGACTGACTACGACTATGACTATCACTATGACTGAACTTTCTTACCGATAACTAGCATATAAAAGAAACTAATACGTCGTTTCATGTACACACGCACGGAGGACACGTGTGATTTCGCAATCCATCTGGACATTACGAAAGCTTGAACAAGTATCAGCCAATCATTTACATAGCTACTGCTGAATGTTTACTTGCGACGAATTTACTATCATACAAAGCTCGTGCTTACATGAGTAACAATCATCATAATAATAATAACTACATTTAATGATGTAAAAATGAAATAAAAATCAAACAAAGAATTAGAAGAATTTAAATTTTAACAACATGTAATTTAACTACAGGGTCGTAACATTATG
>JAECUM010056771.1:0-12227 GCA_016617855.1 Megalonaias nervosa | reverse complement strand
AATACTGTAATGAATTTTGAAGTTCCCTGAGGAACTGTTGTAACCGATTTTTTTTTTAGGTGGTTTTTTTGTTACTGTAATGGGCGCATATTTACAAGAAACAAATACTTTTATGATACATTTCATAGTTGTATCAGCGTCCTTTACATTTGTTTTACGGGTCCCGAGTGGCCGAGTGGTCTAAAGCGCTCACCGTTCCGGATCACTGCCGTCTCACCTCTGTCTGCGTGGGTTCGAGTCTCAGGCTCGGCTAACGTGGGTACGTGAAAAAGTTTGTCAGTAGCTTCTCGTAGGTCGGTGGTTCTTCCCGGGGTTTTCCAGGGTTCTTCCTCCACCAGTGATACTGGCCGCCATGTATAGTCTATCTTGTGCTGAAAAATGGCGTTAAACCCTACAACAACAACAACATTTGTTATATATCAAAGTACTATGATCTTAAATCTGATGATAAAAGCAATTTTACTTTAAAAATTATAATCACAGGCTCAGACATACAGATATGCATAAACAAACAATGTAATTTCGTCCAGATTAATAAAACCCAGACTCCACTCCAATACTCCACTCAACATTTTACGGTATGCCGTATATTCGCAGTATAGAAAAACGATGAAATTAAGATTGCGTTCAATGTAAAAAGGCTGAAAATCGCATTTAATGCCTGTCAGTATTAGATATTAGTAGTTCTCCGTCTACATATACAGCTTTACTATGGTAATATGATAACGTAATGCCTCAAAGTATAGACTAAAACACAAGCTGCAGGTAGAACGAGAGAGAGAGAGAGAGAGAGAGAGAGAGAGAGAGAGAGAGAGATTATTTTTGATGCTTTCACATTACTTCATGTGGTAATCAAAGACCGCTTACTGCCGTCGCCGATGTTTTAATGTACAGTAATGTCTTCTCCTCGAAATAAAGCAGTTCTAAACCGTTATTTTAGTATTAAAGATAAAGCAAGTCATTTGTTGTGTAATGTGATTCTGTGGTTCATGTTATCCTGACTGAAAGTTAACTCTCTCTCTCTCTCTCTCTCTCACACACACACACACACACACACACACACACACACACAGACAGATTGTAGTTTGATTAAATAATTGCTTTGGCAAAGTACGCCACACTCTGTATTATTTGCAGCTCAGTTTCCTGGAAAATGCTGTATATATGGTGATGCAGTTTGACATTCATTACAAATGTTAAGAGCCATACAATGCAATTTGTGGTAGTAATGACCTTCTTGTGGGGTTACTTTGTTCTTTTCAAATTCAGAGTTTTAAATAAATTTTAACTCGATGTAGTTTAAATCTATTTTAAATGAACTAAATATATCTTTTCTATATTTATCCTGAACTTTTGTTCATTTCGAAAGAAAAATGTTTTTCAACTTCTATTTTCTTACAGGTAGAACAAACTCTAACATCTCTATGTATTGTGCGAGACATATACATGTATTTGCTACGAATATTTCTTGTATAATAAATGAAATCGCCAAATTACTCATGATAGCAAAATGTTTTTTTTTTCTCACTTTGAAAAAACGCAACGAAACAAGTTAGATAATTTATAACCCAGTCAGCTTTTCATATATTCCTCCGACCATCTTCCACTCCCACCCTACAACTGTATACACACAAAACACAGGGGATATCCATTGCAAAGAAATGCACTAATATCAAGCACCTGCACACATTGGGGTGTGGGGTGGGGTGGGGTGGGCAGAATGTAAGCAATTTCTGTCTGTTTTAATAAATAAACTGATGTCACTTAGGCTCTTATATTTTGTAATCTGTGCATTCACAGATGACTGTAGATGATAAGATACATTACTGATTATGTAATCTGTGCATTGACAGATTACTGTAGATGATAAGATACATTACTGATTTTGTAATCTGTGCATTCACAGACGATTGTAGATGATAAGATACATTACTGATTTTGTAATCTGTGCATTCACAGACGACTGTAGATGATAAGATACGTTACTGATTTTTTAATGTGCGGAAAAACGACACCATGATAAAGACACATGAAGTGATCGTAGATTAAAGAAATGTACGAATGGTAAAGAATGAGATATAAACAATGCATGATTTGATTCTAGCAATATATAATGCCAAATTTTCCTATTAAGTCTTTTAGTTAGCTTTATATTAAACAAAATGGTTCATTTGTGTATCATTTTCTAAACTATCTTGACAGATTTAAATGTCTCGTCTTATTGTACTTGGCTACGAAAGATGAGTACATTTGTATTAACTTTTAATTTCTGTATCTGACCCTTGCTAAATGTGCTGTTATCGTTTCCTCACACTGACTTCACAGATGGGGGGGGGGTACGTTTAGCAGTAGATGCCCAGCGAAGCAAATAAACCCTCATTGACCAGAATATTGTGTTAGAAAGATTACAATAAACCACTAATGGCTTGTTGCCCTTAATATCCAAACATTTAGCTTTATTACCATTTGTTATGAAAAGCATGGTTTACTAAGAGTCGATTTTGGCCCCCAATCAATTCATACGAGACTCATAAAGATAAAAGGGGTTCATCTATCCTCGTTAAATATGTATTTAATTCTTATCTATGACCGCCTGTAATGAAGAATAGCGACCACTAAAAAGACAGTGGTTTTCTCTTCCGTTATGGCACCTATTTTCGTGGACTATAAGACAGTATGGTTAATAGGCCAGTTGCAAGCTATTTAGGACCGACATACGTGCCAACATCTTCCTAGAATAAACAGAAAATAACAATTGATGTGTTCCTTGATCATAAATAATTACACGAAAGCCGTGCAGACATTTATGTTCACTAGTAAAAGCCGGACGTTGCTAAAACGTATAACAAAGAATGAAAACCAAATGTTCAGAACATCGGCTATCAAAGCGGTTTTGTGCATGTATCAGCGGGAGAATCTGACATTATACTTTTTTGTTATTAATTCAATATAATTATCAAATGACTTTGATTTTGGAGAAATTATTGCCGTAATTAATACATTTATTTCCACGATTTTCTTGACCTTATAATAATTTCATTTAATTTTAAAGTTAATGTCTAGGAAATTAAAGCTGATCCATTCCATTGTCATTTCTCTATTCCAAACAACATCCCGGGCTGGCACCCTCCCACCCCCACCTTGAAAGTTCAATAGTGGGTCCCTAATGTTGCAATGTCTTTTATTTGCATTTTCTGTTTCTTTAAATAACTAACGTGCTCATGATTATGTTTTAGTTGCATAGTTGTTTGAATAAATCGTATGTTTCTTTGTTTAAATTATCAAACTTAAAGAAGTGTGTCTTATATTTACTACAAGTAACCCTCCTACACACACACACACACACACACACACACACACACACACACACACAACATGATACGTAGGCATTACAAGTCACTGACAAGAAGACGGAAAATAAATGCTTTTAAATGTTGCTGACAGGAAGAAAATGTAGGTTTTCAGGTTCAAATCTACCCGAATATATCGCATTTTGTTACATCTGATACTATTCAAGAATGTACTCAACAACATATCTTAGATCGGTATGCCACCACGAACAACGGCCCTGTCATTACGTCCACGTCATTGAAATCATTAAAAATGTCCTGTTGGCATACAGGTCTAAGGTATTTTGTCTTGTATATTCTCAAATCGTATCAGATGTTCAAAAACAGAAATGTGATATATTCCGGTAGATTAGTTCATTCTAAACCTAAATTCTCTTCCTTTCCGCGGCCCCGGCTGGCTAGAGGTCTAAGAGTTTGCCTTTACAGATTACACACACCTGACCTCTGTCCGCTTGGGTTCGAGTCTTTGCTTGGTCAACGTAGGTATATGAGAAATCTTGTTTGTAGGCTATCGTGGACTGGTGGTTCTTCCCTGGGTTTTCCCGGGTTCTTCCTAAGCCAAATATACTGGCTGCCATGTATAGACTATCATATACTCAAAATGGTGTTAAACTCACAAATCCTTTCTTGCTATCCACTTTTTAGCATATTTAGTTTGTGGGTTCATTCTTATTTTAAATCAAATGGTTCTCCAGAATGAACGAAGCAATACAGAACTAAAACAGTTGACATATCAGTACAGATGGATTTTCTCCATTGAGCTCTTTCTCTCTTTTCTCATTTATTTTAGTGACTAATGTCATTAGTGTATTTAACCGATTAGAAGCCATCATTTTATCATTTAAAAAAGAATATAGGGTATGTATCCCTAAAGATCCTCTATATTTATTGGTCAACATAATCATCAAATGGTGAAAGATTTTGGTTTTGGAGAAATCACTGTCGTATTTGATACATTTATTTTCACCATTTTCTTAACTCAATATTATTTTATTTAATGTTATATTTAATGTCTGTGAAACTTAAGTTTATCCATTATGAATATCAAAATCTACAGCATAATGATTTCTCTATTTAAAAAGATGCCAGGGTTTCCTCCTCATCGCAACCCTTCCTCCGCCCATCCCCAATGTTGCAAAGTCTCATGTACTATATATTTCACACGTAGAACAGAAATTCTTATATATGGTGATAGTCACCCCTCCTACCTCATACACACACACGCACACACACGCATACATACACAAGCACAAACACATACACACGCACACACAAGGACTTTTGCATACACACACACGAACACACATTGAGAGGAAGAGAGGTATTCAGAGTCACCAACTTGAACCGTCGGGAAGCAGACAGAGAATAAATATTGCTAAAAGTGGTCAACAGGAAGAAATAGTAGGTTTGGTAGGTTCAAATCTTCCCGAATATATCCCATTTTGTTAAATCTGTTACGATTCAAGACTGTGCAAACAAATATGTTAGATCGGTACGCCAATGAAAAACTGACCCTCGCCATTGTTCCCAAGTCATTGAAATACCAGTAGCCTGTTCGGTCGAGATCCCGATTGAAGATATTTTGTCTAGTATATTCTCAAATCGTATCTGATGTTCATAAAAAAATGTGATATTTTCCGGTAGATTATATCTTTCTAAACCTTAATTTTCCTCACGACAGGCACTTTATGACATACTTATTTTTGGATCCTTCCCGAAGGTGAATATGAATACCTTGAGGGTGTAAAATGCTTCAACAGACAGGAGAGAATAAATATCAAACTGTACAAGATTATTAATTTTATTATTAAAAAAATCACATTGATTTTTAATTTCCTTCTCATAATGTAAGTTAATTTTGGAAGGACTAAAGCCTCTAAATCGGCCTAAAATATACGTATTTTGTTAAAACATGATACCATGATGAAGCCACTGCTCACATTTCATCCGAACTTTTAACTCTTTAGAAAACCCCAAAACTGATCAAATAAAGGAATTGGTCAGATTAAAGAATAATCTTGAATCTGCAGCAAAAATTGTAAAAAGTTATTCGAATAAGGAAGACTACCCTTAAAGACTTTAAGGATCGAGATTCCCGCAAAATTAACCAACTGATTCCCAGTTTGGTAACATTTGAAACTTAACTTTTTGCATAAACCACTTGGGTAGACAAGATAAACGTAGTAGGCATGCTGTTATGCATTTCTGTAACGTACAGACTATATTAACACTTGTTGAAACTTTTATTTGCTTTAGAACCTTTTGGACTAATGTTTGTGTGGGTTCCGGGAATATGTACGTTATCTTTGCAATGTTTAATTGTAGATTTGGATATATTTAACAGCACCGAAGCATATGAGTTTCACAAACACAAAGTTAATTTCAGTCTTCACTGTTTTAAATAGCTTTTCGAACGTTTTCAGTGGGCTGTAGGAACGTTTATATCATGACGTTAAACAACAACGTTGAAGCAATATTCCAGCAAGTTTACCAAATATTGACACAACGTACAAAATAAAAAACAATGGAGACATACCCACATATCGACCTAATACTTAATTCTCATCTGTACGCCAGTTCATCTGGATTCCAATGTGGGTGTGTCTGCTACTCACGGATGCCTATACCACCGACACTGTACCATCACTGCTTTGGTGATGTGTCATGGTCGTGATTGTATAGGAGCCAGTGCTTGCAGGTAAAGCGATGGGTGCAATTAGCCCGTGGACCTGGAGTAATATCAGAGTGGGCGTTTTGCCTTTTCAGCCATCCTCGCCTCTACCCTCCATGACAATTTAGTCCATAAGTGACCGCTGCATGTTGATCACTTTTTATGTTGTCCACGGGGATGCAAGCACCCCAAAACACACGTGACGTGAGTGAGCCAATCATGGAGGTAGAGTCTGGTACGGATGGAAGTGCCCCAAAGAGTTTCCAAAGAATGGCGAAACACCAACCTTTGATACTACTATGTGATTATAGAAACAAATCCCGCAGAGTGTACTTATTCAGGCAAGCATATTGTAACGATCAATACACACACTGCGAGCCCAATGAATGAATGTATGTACTGATTATTGCTATGCTATATCAACGAAGGCCCTTTATTGATTTTATTCCACAGCAATGATACATAGTGCGGTATAATTTGTATAACATGATTTTGGACTGATAAAGAGGTAAATGTATAGCAGAGTTGTGAAATTTTAGTATTGACTAAATGCTTGCGGAGGTTTATATATAAATGTCAAACAGTAGCCAGGCCATTGATTGCCAAAGTATACTGAAAAAAATTAAGTCTCAAACAGTGGCAGAAACTTGCCAAATGATTGCAATATCAAAAATGTGACGAATAAACTGAGATCGTTGTATCGTTTAAATACATCATACAGGTCTATTAAGGAAACACAAATGATGTTGAATGCAGTCTCGGAAACAAATGCAGCGCACGATAATAAAACTGGTTAATCTGGGAGTGACCTAAGAAATAGAACGAAAAAAACTTGGGCAGACTTTTGAGGCAAATAATGCTAAAAGTAATTTGCAGAATATCGTGCATGAAGAGTAAACCCGCAAAATAAAAATAACTAGCCAATGCGTCTGAAGCAAGTAACGTTTTTGATGAGGTCAATGTCGAAGATGTTAAAGAGCAGGCTAATTAAACAAATGCGTTTGGGCCATAACTATGAGAATCGCATGCAAACACACTACTTGTCACATGATATTCTACAAAAGGTGTTATGATTACGAAGAAGAACTGCAGCGCACTGACTGCAATTTTCAGAAGCAAAAAACGATTGAGGAAATTTACCAGCTCCCTAAGAAATGTGATGTTATTGGATTCTAACGCACGGAGTGTGGCCCATCTCGGATTGGCGCAGTACTCTGTCCTGATGGATCATTCGAACTAATTTGGGCTGACATGGCACTGGAATTTATCTTATTTACATTTGCAAAAGACTTTGATGATCCTAATAATCACGAGCTCTTTTATCTGAGAAAACCTGATCTAAAACTCGAGGTACCATAATGTCGCGTGATGGAGTTGATGAGACTATTTGTCGACCAGGTCGTGTAATCAGTGTACTACCTGGTGTAGAAAAGGAGGTGATCGAACGGCGACGGACACATCTGCGCTATGAGCAAAGTTTATGCAATTAGACAAAACGCTCGCGTATATGTATAGGAAGCTCCATGGCATTGGGACAAAACAACTGTATTTGGAAAACACGAACTCTCTGGCAGAAAATGCCATTAGCAGTATTGTAAAACACATAAGCAGGTGTTACATGATGGCCTAGGTGCAAGGTCCTGCTTTAAATGTGGCATTGGCGTCAAATCACGTAATCAACTTTGTCAGCCTTGTGGATCTGCTTGTGATTGCTATAAAGTGCGCAGAAATAAATCAAAACCACGAACACATGTGGCTAAATAAGCATAAATAAGTACAAAAAAACTCAGAAATAAATTAAATAATGACCAGGATTGATCCTGATGAAATACAAAACATAAAAGAAGCCATCAACAGAATTTCACAATTAGAAAGACGCTTCACCCTCCCTTTAGGATAAACATGCCTACTGTGCCACAGCTAAAACAGATCGCGCGACATTATGGAATATACGTACCAAGTCCTATGAGAAAGGTTGACATACTTGAATTATTGAGACCAATATTTGTACTTAATCCATTATCGGTTGTCACTGCAGCAACAGCAACAACAACAACAACAACAACAACACTAATTGCAAACAAAACAACGGTACAGCAATTAAGACAATTTGAATATGAGTACAATATCCGAATACCCAGTGGTACAAGAAAAACTGACATCCTTGTGATTTAGATAAGTATGAACAAAATACCGTCGTCTTCGTCTCGCATCTGCTATTGCTATTGAAGAAGATGAGTATGTTCATGCAAAGACACAGCAATCACAATTGCCCGAATCTAATTTTCATAAACGTAGTGGTTAACTGGAAAATCACGTGGCAATTGTTCCAGCTACATACACGTCAGGCAAAGACGCTCGACAACCTTTGGCAAATATGATTCCTAGAATCGTAGCGGTGTTGCAAAACTTTGGCCATGCTGGGATTAAAACAGACATATTCCTTAATGCTCATCTGGTTATGACACCTAGTCATGACAAGGATGGATTTAAAACTACTATACCGTGGATTTACAGTAGTACCCGCGTAATCCTAAACCGCTAAGACAGCAGCGCCATCAGTGTGAAACTGGAAGATGCATTTAAAAGATTCCTGAAACGCTGGAGAAACACACTAATATAGGATCGTGATGGATTCTCAAAAGATGTGCATACGGCGAGGTACATCTTTCACCGAATCAACCGTTTCATGGGTCCAGTTACAGAACAACACCAAATTGGGTCCCGCCTAGGTCAGTTATAAACGTAAATAAACTGTTGACAACATATGTTCTAAATGGATATTTTGTCGTCGCTATATCCAGACAGTGATAATCAAGTCTTGACCGAGAATACCAACAACACCTGGGTGAACGCAACTTTGTTGATATTGAATGTTCCGTGCAGGTTACCAAAGGTACACTAAACAAATTTGAAACAATTAACCCAAGTATTTTTGTTAATGTGTTTAGTAATGACAAAAGCCTTATCCGCTGACATTATCGCCCCATGGAGAATACGGACGAACCCAGACTGAGTTGCTGCTGAATGAAATGAAAGAATCAGAATGATATTCCACTACGTGTAGATAAAGAGTCTTGCTCTGCTACTTAACCGACATAGTAAGTATCATACCAAGAAATATCCATGCAGACGTTGCATGCATATATTTAAAACTCAGGAACTGTTCACCAGTTATAACATTTACTGTAGTGGTATCAGTGAAAAACCACATCGCACAATCATGCCACAGCCCGGTAAAAACACTGTCAAATTTAATGAAGCACAACGAAAGTTGAAATTCCCGTTTATCATCTAAGCGAATTTTGAATACCTGAATGTTTTAGTGGCAGACGTTCATGATCCCATCCCTGATAATGATAATATCGATCAAACTGTGCAAATCGCTGAACAAGTCCCATGCGGGTTTTGTTATGTAGCAGTTCGATCTGATTGATGTAATGGTACACGATTTTGTAAAATAATGTATCCGTAGTATGATTTCAAAGTGATTTCTTTCGTAGTCAGCGTGACACATAAACGTTAAGATTGATATATTGGCTAGTCCCGCAATAAATTATTGACTACTAGGGGCTCTGCTTGGGCATGAATTGAATTTTAATTAGGACTCGCTCGTTTAACAGCTAAGAACATACATGAATGGAATGTTAACGCAAGGTCATAACAGTAAAATGTCCAGAGTGATATGAACCAACGGGAAAAGTTTAGGATATTGTGATCCATTTGAAACAATTGTCATAAGATGATATTTTCCAGAATAGCTATTAGTAAAGGCGAACTAAATATGATTATTCTAACTTAGATGGGAGTGATAAAGATTTTAGGCGGTTAAAGTATTAATCCTGATTGGTAAAGCTAAGCGAGTGTGCTCTCAGACGGAATTCAGAGGTTTAAAATAGTTCCCCTTGTAGAATTAATCATTCTAAGTTTCTGTGAGACGCCGAGAAGTTGACTCCGAGGAAGAATAGCAAGGATACTTCCTTGTTAAATAAACCGTCTTAAGGACGAGTGTCGCAAAGTTGAGGACAAGGAAAGAGAGATTTCAGCTGCATAGGAAGGTGAAAATCTCGAATAAAGCACAAGGTAAGTTTGCAATTGTTGAATCTATTCATCTGAAAATGCATGCTTCAATTTTTCATTGAGTTCAGAAAATAATCGTGCAGTTCATACGATTGACATATTGTAAGAATGCAACGCAATGTTTCGTTATATGAATGAGTTCGGATTTAGTTTTTTTATGTACTAGAAATCACGTATAGTAAGATTTCATGCGTTTTTTATGTGGATATGTAAATTATCTGTCTTAAATGATTTGTATAATTTATACTGAGGAATATTTTTTCTGTATCTGAAAATGTATGTCAATGAATCGTTAATTAACACAGTAGCGTAGTCAGGGCAAGGAGTAAAGTCCATTAATTCGTGTGTAATTAAGTTGTGAATATTCTTCAACCGAGAATTGAGCAGTATGTCGACTGATAGGTCAGCTGGTAAATTTATGGCCACAACGGGGCCATAATAATATTAGAGAGAGCTAATTATTTCATGGTACTCAGATAAGTATGTAGTAACCTATAATAAGGCATCGATTTATGATCATAAGGTCGTGAGTGTGTATTAAGTGCGAATGGCCATAGCCAGTTCTGTTGATTTCTGATAGACGATACCTGATGCAAGAGAGTGGGAATATTTGTTGATCCCAGGAGAAGGACAAACATGATATATATTTAGGTTGGATGTTATATTTTGTTTTTAAAGGAAGAAAAAATAGCTCTACACACGCATGAATTGTGGGAAAAAGAGCACAGTCTGTAACCAAGAGGTTGGTGATCTGAATAGGCTAGAGAGAGAGAGAGAGAGAGAGAGAGAGAGAGAGAGAGAGAGAGAGAGAGAGAGAGAGAGAGAGAGAGGGGGGGGGGTCATCTGGTGAAATTGTTTCTATCAATAACAGAAGGCTAATTGAAAGTCGCATAATTTTGTAACTAAGTTTCTGAGAGAAAGTGAATTATTTACATGTCATGTTTGATTTCATGTGATTTATGTAGTTGATTTAATTGTTGTATTTTACATACGGGGGCTTGAGTTATTCTATTATATATTTCTGAACAGTTCTCTGTTATTCCGTCCATTAAATTCATATTTTATGTTATGAATTACTTGATTGGGGCAATAACACTGTGGTCGATCATCTCCTAGATAACGATAACCAAGAACCCTAAGGTGTAGGGGACATCTCACACACATCTTCTCCATCCCCTGACAAAGTGGGTCGTTCGTCACGGGATCTTGAACATTTTATTCGAGTAAAGAAGATAAGCAAATAGACAACAGAACGTGATTATCCAAATAGTCAATTATATTATGTATAATTCTGGCTGATTTCTTTTGCAACATTGTTTAAGCATTTACTTTAAGTAAGGTTGATTACCCTTCACACCCCGCGTACCAAAATCCTGCCAGGATCTCCATAAAAAACAATTGATGTATTTGTTAATCATAAATAATCAAAAAATAGCCATGCAGACAGTTTGTACATTAGTAATAACCAATGTTGCTACAGAGTATAATTAAGAACAAAAACTATGGGACTCGGGGGTGGGGTGGGTGGGTTTATGCACATTTTGTTACTGATTCGATATAGGTTGTTAGATTTGTGGCTTAGAGATAGTATTGCCGTATTGGATGCGTTTTATTTCCTCGATTTTCTTGACTCCATCTTAATTTTATTTAATTTTATATGTGATGTATTTGAAACTAAAGTTGATCCTTTATCAATGACCATACACCATAGAAATTTCACTATTTTAAAAGATTCCACCACCACCCCAACGGAAGATCAATAATTGGTCCCTCATATTGCGGTGTCTTTTACGTGCGATGTGCTCTCGTGTGTGTGTAGGTAGGTATATATATATATATATATATATGTATATAAGTATGCGTTGGTATATATATATATATATATGCACTTTGTTTTTTAAATGACTAACCTGTTTATTGTATTTAATTTTGCATATTTGTTAGAACATTCATGTTTTATTGTTTAAAGTATGAAACGTAAAATAGTGGTTTTATATTGAGTGAAAGGTCCCCCTCATACCTCACACACACTCACACACACACCCCTCTTACTATCCAATACCACACATAATACAAACGGAGAAAAATAGGGGGACAGGTAAAGATCACTCAGCTACATCTGCACA
>JAECUM010056770.1:0-25391 GCA_016617855.1 Megalonaias nervosa | reverse complement strand
TACATACATACATACATACATACATTACACAAGTCAAAATTTGAAACATGTGAAGTTGCATCAAATTTGGCCCTTTTCTTATCTTTTTCTTTTTCTAGTACGGTGGTCTCTATATTCCTATTTGTTTTTTCTTCAATTATCATTCTTTTCTAAGGTGCTGGTAGGGAATGCAAACAGGATGCTTGTCTTTCGTGGGACCGAAAAGGGAGCAATTGTAATCATTGCGGAAAATATTTATGTACACTTTTTCCTGAACAGATTTTTGCCAGCGTTTTTTAAATGCCTTTTCTATGTAAAGTGGGTGCATTGTCCAATATTTATAGTCATGTGAATGGTATTTCTTTCTTGGCTTTTCTTGTTTAATGAGTTCAACTATAGGAGAACTATTGATGTGTTCATGAATAAACTAAATATCAGTGTCTGGGTTTTTTAATGGGTGGAGGATGTGAGCCCTTACTATCGATGCCATTGAAAATTCCACTTACTTTGCTTCTCGTTCCATATTCAACTGTTCTTCTTCCATTATCAAATGTCCTTGAGAAAAAGATTTGCAAGTATGTAATTTGTCCTGACCAAACTTTGTGTAAAATACCTGAGATGCATTTCTTCTTCTCCTATTTGAATCTAGTTCAGGTTCTGTATGTTCCACATGCTGACAAACAAAACTTATATAATTCTGATAATCACCTAAACTCTACACAAATTTCCTTTCGTTGATCATGTTATTTTTGCTGAACACTTGCAGTGGGAACAGTCTGCAGATTTTAATGTTCTTGAAAGAATTGTTTTCCATACTTATTAACGTAAACATTGTCTTTTGAGCTCCTTTGTTTACAAATAAATGCCTTCCACTTCTCTGGATTTGCTATTTTGTTCGAGAAAGCTTCCTTAGTTTCAGACTTTGATAATTTGTTTATGCGTGTGGTGTTAAATACAGCGTCGAATAATCCATAGGTTGATGTTCGGATGGTGTGTACAGTTTATCCTGAAAGCAGTGCTTGGTGTACTTAGATGATATGTATTCAACTGATGAATTACGTATACCATCTATTTCAGCTTCATCAACTACGGGAACGTTTGGATCAGTACCACTGCGATCTCCATGTTGTACATCATGGTTGTATGGGCATGTATGTCGTTTGTTTGTTTTGCATACTTCTTTCCTTTTCAGGTAATCATAACGATCTCTACCCTTTGTTGTACTAAGTGCAGTAGGAATTGGTTCAGTACTGGATGGCGCTACCATGTATGGTTGAACATCAAATACTGGATTGAATGGATGACTACAAAACATTCTAAGTTGATGACTGAAGATATTTGCCATGCATAGTGGTACAAAGTACATCATATCGGAATTCCACTGTTGATCTTTCTTCACTTACTCTATCATTTTAATGAATCTGTTTTGTTCTTCTTCAGGTGTTAGCGTCTCAGTAAAAGTAACAAAGAATATACAATACTTATTATTCTCCTGTAAATGCTTGGTCAGTATAGTTCTCAGATCTTTGATTGACGTATAATGGTGTGTGTGTGTGTGTGTGATTTAGATTTTTAACGTAACTTTAACAATTTTTCAGTCATATCGCTACGATGTCTGCAGTGTGACAGTTTTATAGTGATGTCTAGCACTGGGGCATCATGCCGCAGACATGTAGCATGATGTCCCACCCAGTCACATTATCCTGACACCAAGCCGACCAGTCCTAACACTAACCTCTTAATGCTGAACGTCAAGCGAGGCAGCTGTTAGTACCATTTTTTAAAGTCTTTGGTATGACTCGGCCGGGGTTCGAACCCGTGACCTCCCGCATCCGAGGCGGACGCTCTAACCACTAGGCCACCGGAGCGGTGATGTATAATGGTCCAAATGTTATAAAACAGCAGCAATTAAACAGATGCAATCAGGGTTAATCGTCTTTCTTGCATCATATTACTGTCTAAAATTTTGTACAGGCAAATGGTGTGATATTTCTTCAAAATCTCTAGAGCTTTCTTTACTTTCATAGCCTTATTGCTTTTGAAAGACCAGAACATTCCTTCATTGTGCTTTCAGTATCTTCATTTTAATATTTTGAAATTGACAGATATGACTAATATCCCCTACATTTGATAGTTCCATTGGTTTATCATGGTGAGAGCTATTCAAAGGATCAATCTTTGACTAATTGTTTTCAGAATCATTTTATAAATCAAAGGTTCTCCATTCTCTTTATATATTCTTCTGCTGCATTTTGTCTTATTTACTGTAAAACTTGTTTTCATTGGTTGTCCTTTTATTACTTCCTCGCCTTTTCCAGTTTCTATGTCGGATGTTCGTATGCTGCATTTTATTTATTTTACAACTAATGTCTATTTTATTTCTTAATATGTTAGTTTATAGTAATCTGCGTTAGAAGAGAAAACATCTTTATTTGATGGTACATAATCGCTGTTACTTTGCATGTTTGTAATTTTAAAATGACAAAGGGAGATCACCCTTTCATGGAGTGTAGTCAGTGTCACTGTCTTTGTTTGTATTTGTCTTTGCTAATATGGTGTTTTGCATTTTAGAGGCAAGTTGCTTGCAATGTTGCAAGAGGTACGTCTGAATGAAAGAAGCTTGGCGTACGCTTAGTGGTAATTTCTTCATCTTTCAGTGCATTCATTGAGCTCTTGACGTCTTGATGAATCAACCACCTCTGTTTTTAGATCCCCCTTCTCAGAAATCGTTGAGTCTAAAGTTACTGAAACGTTACCAAATTCAGGTCTTTTGGAGATTATACCAGACATGCCTCTAGTAGGATCATCCAAAACATTATTTCAACCATCCTTTCGCTCAATATATACAGATCGATATCTGCTATTGCTGTATGGCATTTGTTGGTTGTACTCAGCTTGGCCAATAGCGGCAATAATGCTCAAATGTTCTATAACTTTATTGTCAACGTCTACTCTCAAGTGTTGTCTATTCCGCTTGATACCATCTTCATCTGTTTCATCAGACGATTGCTGGTTTTTGTTCTTTACTTTTCTGCCCTGCTCATAAATGTTTGAGTCTCAATCAGTGTCATCGTTCCTTCTGTTTGTTCTATGAAAATTTCTTTTTAATTCTGCGAGAGAAATATTTGATTCTTATCCAGTATGCGTTTCAATTGCACTATGATGATGGCCGTCCATCTTTTCAGCAAGAATGGCTTTACTTTCTTCAAATGTTTATTCCTCAGATCCATAGCTCTTGCAGTCTGTATTGGAATCTCATCCGGGGTTTTTTTTGCGTAATGTTCTATATGGATGCCATCTTTTGTCAGTTGTTCCGTGTGAATTTGTTTTTCTCAGCAAGCTTAGTATTGTTTATTTCAGCTTGAATACAACCTTAAAATTCAGGTGAACAATCGGACCAATTTCAATCATGGGACCAATCGGACCAGTTCCAGGCATTATCATATGCATCTGATCCATCTACAAGTGATCTGTTTCAGACGAGAATGAAGCTTGATCATTAAATAAATAAGGTACATCTCAATTTTAAAAAATGTGCGCCATTAACATTTATTTGCAATCTAAACGTCTTTTATGGTAAAATTAAACGAAGACCATTTTATTAAGGACAATCTGTTACACCAAAACAAATATTATTTAAGAAGGCGTTTTGGTCGAAATGTCTTTTATCTATTCGGAAATGCAGAAAAACTAGCAGGAAAAATTATCACACGTATAGTTGATCCCATAATGAAAAAATAAATAAATAAATAAATAAATAAGTAGTTGTAAGATAAGTTCAGTATTGGTGCAGTCTTGATCGACCATTAAACAATCGATGGTTGCTGTTGATTACTGAGGATATAAAATTGCGGGAAACCAAAACTAGTAGTTCTCCAATCCAAAGTTTATCAATAATCTAAGACTATGATACCCGGCAGGTTTATATATGTCTTAAACATCTCAAAAACTACTGATTGTTACTGCGTTCAAATGAATAATATTTCCGCTCTTATCATCAACCCCGATTTAATTTTCTTACGCGTAAGTGTCTGTCTTGTTGCATGTAATTCGGTTTTATGAGGCACATTGACCGCTTTCAGACGCCCTGCCTTTTTATTTAGAGGGGTTAAAAGGATGACCGTTGCAAATCCAGGAAGTCTGATCTTCAGTCAATTTGCACCTGTCGATTTCAGTTGTCAGCGTGTTCATGTAGCTGCGTTAGGTTCACCGTAAACATCCAGCATAGTTTCCTGTGCGGAAACACCGTGTGAAGCTAATATAATATTGATCCTGATTTTTACGTGAGAACGGGTGATAAATTTGAAATGAATGGTCATGCCTGGTGGAAAAGACAATAAGGATGAAAGTATATATTTGTTAAAGTCTGCAGTACCGCAAAATGTAAACCATTTGTGGAGCCAAAATTTGGAATGGAACCAATATCGCCTGCAGAAAATTAGTCATGTGAAGATTTCCAACAGAAAAACCGACTAACTGTAAACAAGACTGACCTAACACTAGTACTAAGTAAACAAGTCTGTTTCCAGAATGTTTGGAATTAAGCAAGTATGTCGACATGTTATTTACGGTCATGGACAGAAGATAGTCATCTAAACATCATGTTTACAAATGACTATTATCTTAAAGTACAATCTGCAAAATTAAGAACACAATACTGACATACATAATGATAGCACATACATTGATTTGTATTACTATATTACCTACATAGTTCTACTCTACCATCCATTCACCATAGTACAATCATTAATTTGTACCACTTTACCAGCTACATATTTCCACTCTACCATCCATTCACCATAGTACAATCATTAATTTGTACCACTTTACCAGCTACATATTTCCGCTCTACCATCAATTCACCATAGCACATATATTCATTTGTACCTTTACTTAAGTTGTAGAACTGAAGATTGTCAGCTCATAGACAAGACACGATATGCTTTAATTTCATGACCATCATGAATTATGAGTCAGTAACGACAAAAATGGAGTGTCGATATACAGACTGTTTTCAATTGCCAAAGTATGTACTTGAGCAAAATACACATAACAAAATAGAGACTGATAATTGAGTTTTAAGCGATATTTTAATTGCGTCTGGAATTATATAGATGCGTTGTACTTTAGATAAATTTTACTTATAGATGATAATTCTTTATATAAATTACTGTTGTAGATGATATTACTATACTTTAATAGTGCCTCGAATTATACCTTGAGTTCCTTGTTGTAATCATCATAAATTATTAGTACTTGAGATAAATTTGTTTATAGATGATAATACTTTAGTTCAATTTTTGTTATAGATGATAGTACTATATACATCGACTACTGTTATAGATGATAGTACTACAGATGAATTACTGTTCTAGAAGACAGTACTTTCTATAAATTGCTGTTCTAGAAGATAGTACTTTATATAAATTACTGTTCTAGAAGACAATACTTTATATAAATTACTGTTCTAGAAGACAGTACTTTGTATAAATTACTGTTCTAGAAGATAGTACTTTCTATAAATTACTGTTCTAGAAGACAGTACTGTCTATAAATTATTGTTCTAGAAGACAGTACTTTCTATAAATTACTGTTCTAGAAGATAGTACTTTATATAAATTACTGTTATTGATGATATTACTTTATGTAAATTACTGTTATAGATGGAGTAGAGAAAGATAAATGTTTTCTGCGGTACGGTTCGTTTTATTTTTACCCTGTGTTATTATCTGTCATGTCACTGTATGTGCTTTAACTAGAATAAAAACAGACTACTGTAGATTAATACATAATATAATACTGTAGATTAATACATGATATAATACAACAGATTAATACATAATAGAGAATATAATTATATAGTATTTTATTCTTTAATTTAAAAGGGTGCTTGATAGAAATTGGTGAAATAGAATTTTATTTATTTTGAAAATATTGATACCGGTAAATTTCATTTGAAACTGTGAGGGAACGCATGGTAAGATATGACTCTCAAACTTGTTTTGAAATTGTTGATTGAATCAACAACAAAAATAAACCAAATTAAAACCAGAAACTATATCAAGCTAATGAATAAGAAGGGAAATTCTCCGTTCGTACTTGATTGTTGTGTCTCACCATTTATAGTATGTAGTTGGTGTCTCCTCTAATGGCAATCAAGTGATTACGTTTCTGATCAGCCTTGCGAGGAACTTTTAAAATCGGTTTGGATGATTTCCTGTCATGATAGCAAACTTTCAAAATCGAATTCAGTACTTACGTGCATGATGAGTCATAACTATCACATAGAGATTTTCAAGTATAAGATAAGTTGGCCGAACCCCCGAAAGAATCAAGCTATAATATGATATATAGTTTAGTAAGAAGTTAAAGAAAAAAATACTTTCGGAGGATGACTACAGGAAAGTTGGAGTTGTTCAGTAGTAGCGATAGAGCGATATGTGATTATCTGGCCTTTCACGGTTACCATTCCGAAAACCTTCATGTCTTTTCCCCACTAGGGATGTTCTCCACAAGCGTACATATGTGATTTTAACCAGCGTGGTCCACAAAACGAAGTTCCCACTGGATATACCAGACAAATCAATGCAGCCGACAAACATTTACTCGATTTTTTCTACCTGATAATCAAAGATAGGTTTCTTGTCAGTAGCGCGCCGGTTTCCTATCTGCGCACAAAATCGTCAGTGGTTTTATTTAGATGAACACCATTTCTAACTCCACCACGCTAATTGTTTTATCTTCGATAACTACGGAGTACTGCTTTACAATTTTGCAGAGTCTACTTTGTGTCACCACCTGAATTTCTGAGTAGACGCGTATTTGCGAATGAAGCCGTGTTTCTAGCTCCGTCTGAGATGCGTGCTACTGTGGCTATACCTCCTAAATCAGATAGGGCTGGTGTACAGATGGTTGTTACAGTAGTCACTTCTTAATTAACTTGATGTTGGTTCAGCATAATTGTCCTGAAATGTAACCGGTGTTGACATGTCGCTTAATTCTACGTTTTGGGCCATAGAAACGTTTCCTGGGTGTTTTCAGGTCTGGCTGTGTACTCTACGACCGCCGTTTTTCACGTTCGAATGGAATGATTTCAACCTGGCCTTGAGTAGGTATTCGTACATCAGGGTGGTGTTCCCAACCATTGATTTCCATTTTACACTTGACAAGATTATCTTTATGTGGGTCTGACCAGTTTTTGGAATTACGCAGATACGCATCGACTAGTGAAACAAAATTAACATCGATGTTGTCATTCGCCATCATCCGATATACGGTCTCATCTGTAAATTTTGTAACATCTTCATCGCTGTTCAGAAACCATTATTGTTATATGTAAAGATAAATTGTAAATATAAACGCCAAACGACACAATCACTGATTCAAGCTCATGAAGCATAAGAACCTGGGGGGTGGGGGGGAGGGGCTGTAAATAATCCCGGATAACATCACCTAATTTATTTATGCAATATGTCGCTGTAATGTGTTCTCTCGAGTTAGCAACACGTACGGATATCATACTTCCACGTACGACTCTCATTGTATTAAATATCAGGTCAAACTCTAAGATATAATGTCTCCCAGCGAAGATCCAACGCGTGCCCAGCCTTGACAATAACGGTGAAACGAAAGTGTGTCAACTGTGGATTGTGGCTGGATGACACATGCACGCCATTGAAGTAATCGACAGCAGATCACCTGGGACCAGGATTAAAATGAATTCGAACAATATGTAACCGTCCGACGCGATATTTTTTTAACCTAAACGAAAGCTACTTGGTTTAATCTTCATTGTGGTGGTCATCTTGACAGTGTCTGCGGCAATATTGTATCTCATGGGTAAAGTTACTTTGACTGCGGCAATCCAATTAAGGTCAACCAAGAACTGTTCTACACTATGACTGTGTGATGGCAGCAACATATTGTGGAGATTCAGTAGAAATGGTAGAGCTAAATGTAGGGCGGGCTGGCATATATATATTTTAGAGTCTTTTTTAGTCACCAGTGAAATCCTCCATCTGATATCTTAATTGACAGAGACAATGTCGTAGTCCGAAAGTCCGAAACGTTACACCCTCTGCTGAAAACACAAGAGTGCCAGAGGCCCTAACAGTCGCGGTCGGATATTAGACCAACCTTTATAATCGCGCAACGATTCTAATGCGACCTTGTTTACGCAGGATTCACCTGCAGTGAATGGTGTAAATAAAAACACGCAGAGTTCTGATTTCTCAGACACGATCGTGATCATCGAGGTAAGGCTTGGAGTTGTGTTTGCAGTGACACACTCTATCGCAGAGCCTCAGCATTCATCGTCGGTTTTTATGCATCATCGATGCCTTTATTGTGTTTAAACATTAACATGTCCATAACAGGGTCTGTGAGCAACTGTTGACAAATCGATGCGGCCTCAGTGATAATATCATACGCGCTTTATCCGCTGCAAACTGACCACACGATTATTTCTAGCCAATCCTCAAGGTCATGGGGATAATTTGATAACAGAATTCTCACGGCTTCTGAAAGACTTGTCTATACCCCGTACTTTACCTAAATAATCACTTGTCCTTACTGCGCCCATGGCTGCATCATTAGACTTCGGTGGTACTTTCAACACTAGCTCGCGGGTCCCAACATAAGGTTGGCGTCGGTGATGTCGCTGCTACCTTAATGAAGCAGCCAGGGCACTGTGGATGAAATAGATCCTGTGTATAATTATTTCGAGTCTGCACGATAACCAACTAAGGCCAGGAAATGGACATGTAAATTGCGTCAATGTTGAATATTAAAGGCATGATCTTGCTTATCAAATAATACTCATGCGCATCTACGCGCCGCTAATAATATCATCCATTACTTGCATGCGATCGCAAGAAGCTTATCTGCCCCACCTATGCCAAATTGATTGTCAAAGGAGGCATGAAGTCCATCTTGAAGGCAAAACTGTATTGTAATAGACATGCAAGCGGCTGCCAGCGATATACTACAGTCATAGTGGATATTGTGTTATGTATATTTAATTTACATTGTTTGTTAGCTTTTATATTATGTTTATTTAGTTCATTACATGCTGTTGTAATGTAACATTATATATTGGACTTGACCTTGTCCGATACTGAGTTCATTTCTGCTTGACCCGAATTGGCTTTATTAATTTTATTCTGTGGAAGCAACTATTACATAGCTAAATTATTGTCTATGTGTATGGGTTTAAAATTAGAATTATTATTAATAGAAGAAAATGTGTTTATTTGGGTCTAGGTCTAGGTTTTGGAATATTTTGTATTTTTCATAATCCAGGTTATGGGTTTTATTTTGTAAACATCAGGATCATTCTAGAAGGTTATTTTCCATCAGGTAATAGTTTTTTTTATACAAAATGCTAATTGTGACTTGAGGTCAAGTAGAGAACTATATGATCTTGAAACTGAGAGGATTTTTTCATATACGTGGTCCCACAAGTTTATTATAGGTGGCATCTAGGTATGATATTTCTATGTCTCAAATAATTAATTAGCATTTCCATCCAATTATATTTTCACATGTTTTCACGTCAGCTGTGGTCAGTCTCTTGCACAAGTCAATAAATGTTCGGTTCCTATTTGGCAATTGAGAATTATAGACAATCAGAATTCTCCATTTCCTGTATTATGCAAGGGACCGTATACAGTAGGCGGAGACCAGCAGATCAATAACATGAATGATACAACTGTCACCTACATTAATCTAACCCTCGCACCTCGTGGAAACTTTGCTTTGGGGCCCATGCGGATTGTAATCACTGATGCATGCGTGTACAAACAATCCAATGCGGAGAAAAGTCATAGGGATTTAAAGATTATATGCCTGATAATCCCAGATCGCAATAATGCTTCAAGTAGTTCTAAAAATTTAAATTTTCACCGGCACAGATTTATGAACCAGTGAACGAGGAACGTTTGAACCTTGTCGTGTCAAATTGGCTTCCTGTAGGTTAGTTGTTTCTACCGGGATGTTCCACATCTTAGCTAGCCATGTTCTGATATGTTAACCTATCTACACCTTGGCGGTTGGATCAGAAATCCATTGCTTGGTCCTAGCAACAGCTATTGGATTTCATGAGTTTCCTCCCTTAGCATGCAATGATAACTAACAAATAGCGAGATTATGACTACGTATCATGGAGAAGATATTACAGGTGTATTTGATGGCAGGATGTGTTTGTGCAAACATGGAGCGGAAGTGGAAAACTGCTTACATATGAGTTCATTCTGGTTGTTTACTCCCCTTGTCTCTATCATGTATGAAGAGTGTTCAAAATTTGAACAACATAATTTTGATTTAATGCGGTGGCTTGCCGCTGTATCCAATGGCATTCAGAGACCCAAAACACTGAAATATCTGATCTATCCGCCAAGGTGTAGATAGCTTAATTTATCGGAATCTTGGCTTGCGAAGATGAATTTTCCCGGGGTTCGTCCTCCACCAGCTGTACTGACCGCCATGTATAGCCTATCGTGCGCTGAAAATTGGCTTTAAACCCAAAAACACCAATAATAATGACATAAAAATTATTGAATTCAGGCTTTTTGTGTGGTCATGATAAAATGCTTAGCCAAAGGACAAGACTACAAAATACAAATATGTAGTTATATCTGACATAGAGACTACTGTATGCTGTCCTTCTTATCCCGAAGGCAATAATTCAGTAAGAAATACACTGTAAGCATGTTGTAAATAAATCTAAAATTCTTTGTGTGGTGAGAGATAGCTGCCCAAAGTTTCATGGCACTTTTGCACAATTTTTCTTTAAACAGGTATAAACGGCAGTGAATTGACCTGATTGAATTGAATGGATTCAGATGTATTGGAACATCATGTTACATGTCTGCGGCATGTTGCTCCAGTGCTAGACATCACTATAAACTGCCACACTGCAGACACCATGGCGATATGACTGAAAAATTGTAAAAGCTACGTTAATAATCCTCACATTGATCATACTCTCATTGATTTTTATTCAATTTAATTTTTTTACAGCACCAGGAAAGGAAATAAAGCTAAACCGATGGGTTTTGTTATGAAAATAGTTTTCATTTAATAACTCTTATGAAAGCGAGTGATGCCATATTTTCCGGTAAAGCAACAGTACTGTCTTCTTAAAAGATAAATATTAACGATTTGAAAACAAAAACCATCAAGAAATAAATCGACCGATTCTCCATAACAATTCCTGTATCATGTGATGTATGCACTCACGTAGCACGTCTCTACAGGCATTAAATACCTATCTACCTTTCTGGCTTCATTCTACCTGCCTACGTACCCTTTCTGACTTCATCCTACCTGCCTACGTACCCTTTCTGACTTCATCCTACCTGCCTACGTACCCCTTTCTGACTTCATCCTGCCCATTTATTTATCTTTCCTAAGTTCAACTTAATTACTTATGTACCCTTTCTAACTTCATCCTACCTATCTACCCTTTCTGACATCATCCAATGTACCTTTTCTAACTTCAACCTTCTTACTCATATACCCTTTCTAACTTCAACCTATCTATTTATATACCCTTTCTAACTTCCACCTACCTACGTATATACCATTTCTAACTTCCACCTACCTACGTATATACTATTTCTAACTTCCACCTACCTATTTATGTACCCTTTCTAACAACCAACAACCACTTATGTACCCTTTCTAATTTCATTCTACATTATTTATGTACGCCTTCTAACTTCCACCTACCTAGTTATGTACCCTTTCTAACTTCAACCTACGTATTTATGTACCCTTTCTAGCCTCAACCTACCTTTTTATGTACCCCTTCTAACTTCAACCTACCTACTTATGTACCCAAATACCTTACTACTTACTTATATTTTCTTTAACCCATTCAGTGTTTTGCACACACGCTCTCTTTCTGTCCGTTCACACTATAAATATAATTATTAGGTCACTAATCATACATTAATCTAAAATATTTGAAGAGATTCTAATCTGGAAGAAGATAAAGATGAATGATAGATTGACACGCTGTATGCCAATTATGATACCCAGTCGTCTGAGCTTTCAATGAAGCAAAATACATGTAACACTAAAAAAACAGATTTTACAGATATTTGGATCACTATCAGATGGGTAGATAAGTTTGAGTCTCCTTTGTTAAAAATCTCTCGAGACTTGTCTGGTACATCAAAGATATCAGTTTGCCTATAACTAACTAAACACGGACAATTGAATGAAACTACAGCCATCCTCTTAAGTGCCTTCTAGTACAATTGTGCGTCTTGCTATCATAAGGCGCTAAGGAGCTGAGTACAAGAGGCAGGACACATCAGAGAAGTGTGGGGAATAGATTAGTGATGCTATGAAGCCACCACTTTGTTGGGGGTGGGTTGTTTCGTTGGTGGAATTGATTGACGGATTGTACCTTCTTACAAGGTGTCCGCTTTATTGGGTTATCGTTATCTAGAGGGTGATCGCCTTCGGTGTTATTGCCCGGATCGAGTAAACATTAATATAATGTGCGAAACTTATAGGTGGAATAGATAGAGATCTGAGCAGATATATAAAACAGAATGACACGAGCCCCCATGAAAAAATAACAATTTAATCAATTACATAAACAACCGTGATAATGCATTACATTAGGAAGATACACTTCTTTTTTTAAATAAATCATTCACCGAATTTCAAACACAAATATACTTATATAAATAGCCGATCTGTTTTAAATGATAGAATTGGTTCATCATAGAATCGAGTGAACAGTCGAAGTCATTGCCTTGTACAACTTCGTAACCTGCTTATTTCCGGTTCATTCCAACTTCACTGTGGCTGTTTTTCTTGGTCCTTTTCACTTTTTTTCTTCTCCAAACTCTCTATTGTCTCGCCTCTTTCGGCCCTTGAACTTTGTGTGGGTAGGTGGATACGTAAGTACGTGATACATAGATACTTCGATAGGTAGGTACGTGGATACGTCCCGTGGAGCTATTTCCCCTTCCAAAATAAGCAGAGAAGCAATCTAAATCTTCTGTCAGATATCCTACTGGGAATAGATCATTACTCCCCTCTCGTTATGTCAGATATAGTTCTATCGGAATTCAAACAGATATCAAAGGCTATCTGGTCAAGCTAAACATGGCAGACAATAAGCAAACCTAGTTTCATAAGATTAATGTACTTCCTAACGGCTATTTCAGCCTGACTCACATTATCATTACCCGAAACATAACAGTTCCGTTCTCGTCTCAATTGCACAAATGAATGAATGAAATTCATTACAAGGCTTAACTACGTTATTTCTAGCGAATACACACATTCAAGTCCCTAGCATATATGAAATCTCACTTCATGGTTTAATAACGTTAATTTCAGTCAATACGCACTCAAGTCTTTATCATACGTGAAATCATCTAAGGTCGATGAATTCACACGGATTCTCGTAACTCATATCAACTAAAGTAAACTAAATTCTTAGATACATATTTTCCTACAACAATCAAGACGACACATTCAAACAATTCGTCAAACTTATATAAAGAATATCATTGTGTGGATTCAGATAGATGAACTCATCACAGTTGTACTCATACCAAGATAATTGATCTACGAATTTAAACAAATAAATTCATGCAAATATAAGCAAATAAATCAAACAAATCGTTATATTGATATCAATGGATTACATGAGACTGGCGCAAATACCTTGTGCTTTCAAGCTTTGCTCGCTTCTACCGCCAGAATTGTGTCCGTCGACTTTCGCGACATCCTATCCCTTGGATAATTATTTCATGAGTGAATTTCTTCTTAATTCAAACTCGGAGTCTCCTACATTTGTTTTATCTTGCAGAAAAACGTAGACTGGCTAAAATTTTGCGATGGGACATATTAAAACCAAGAAATCTCGTGTGGGAACTACGCCCCTTATTTAGCGTAACCAATCCGGGTTAAATATATCTCCTGCCTTTTATAACTAGGTGCCAAAATTGTAGTCTGCCTGACCTCGAGATTCCCAAATAACTGATCCTGGACAATTTCAAAATCTGACATTTTCCGATACAAGATCGAAGTTAACCTTTTCCTTCCAGTCTATCTGACTGTTAAATAAACGAATGCTTAACTAAGAATTACTTCTCTCACATGATACAGACATTAACAATCCGTGCATTATGGTGATTTAACAAGCAACGGTCCCCATAAATCTAATTAATCGTTCACCTGCACAAATTAATGTACTCTTCGTAGATCGACAGAAATGTGCACCCTTACAAGTGACAACAACCAGTTTTGTCATCATTGCAAGTCAGCATTTCTTCCAAGAAAGCGATTGAAGCAACTGTGAACCTTATACACATGTCATAAAGACTGTACGCTGTATTGGTATCAAACATTAGGCACTAATACGTACGTAACGGAGGGAAAATAGCATTGTGTATAGCGAACTAATAGTTGATATCTCCAGGGCTTACAATCAGAGCTTGTTGGGTTTGGTTGTAGTTTTTATTTGTGTTTTGTTTTCTATTTGTTATTTTATTTAAGGTTCTTTTGAGCTCAGCGGAAATACCGGAACAATTGAACAAAACAAGTATATTTTAATTAAAACATTATTGTAGCTGTTGATGTGCCAATAGTATCGAGTGTGCTAATATGTCAATGGTCTTGATGTATCACAATGATATAATCCAAAATGTACTTGAATAATAATCCCAAAATAGTAATTTAGTCTCAAAATACTGAGTACTTTGTAATTCCAGTGAACATCTTTACCCTACATGACATTAGTCATGTTGGTCCAAACTCCTACGCTCAGTTAAGGGCATAGGTCAATCACACAATACAAATTAACAATATATAATACTATGTGCATCCATTTCCATTCGGTTTCCGTTGATTCTGATGTCAAGTATAATTATTAATTATAAGTATTAATTATAAGTATTAATTTATAAGTTCACCAAAATTTACGTCCATACAAATATGGCTTGTGAACAGTGATCATTAATAGACAGGCTAATCCTTTCGTAATATTGCAAAGACATAAGTCTCCTCTGGTGGAACCCATTCTATTTTACACAGCAATATAAATTAAATGCTATGTAAAACAGATCATCCCACAGGTGGCCTTTGGGACGTCGAAATTATCCTAGAAAACAAGTTAATTTAATGTGCCGTTTCAGACTTACTGTTACGAGTCAATGCTCTTAAAATAAGTAACAGAACAGAGTGAAGACAACAAGTTTTGTAAAATTAAACAAATAATTTATTTCCCTAGAATACAAAGTGAAACATTAAGAGAAAAGAACTTAACGTTTTACAAATCAAATCCAAAATTAATCAAAGAATTAAAAATAGAAGTCCTAGTAATAAAAAGTCCTGAATGAAACTGAGATCGAATCCCGATGAAATCCAAAATGGAAGACGAAGACGTCTGTTGTGGTCAGCGAAGTGCTGTTATGTCAACAGTCTCTTGTTGAATCACAGAAAATATTATTCCAGTTTTGAATTCAGTATAACTTCCAGTAAATATCTTATCCAAGAATTTTGTAGGCGCACTTATGTATTTCCAGGAAAAAGAATCACTTGAATTCAATAAAATAAAAATTTCAATTCAAACTGGTCACAACATAATAACAACTTAACGTGTCAATTGTCTGGAGCCCGACTGACAAACTTCTATCAAAAACAACAGTTATACGCTAATTAAGACGCAAAATAGATTCCCAGATGAGGCTCAAAAGTTCATTGTTCTGGAAAAAATAGAAGTTTGTTATCAATTCACATATGATATTTGTCACGAAGTTCTGGTATGACCTTAACTTAACTTAGCAATTCTTACTCTGCGAAAGATTTTAAAAACATCTAAAAAGTTGTTTACCAAAACTGTCACTGATTCTGAAACGAGGTCAGCAACTAGATACAGTGTTAGTTGTGTACGTCAATGAAATAAAAACGTTAAAAGAATCAGTCAGGTCAGACAGAACCTGAGCTCAATGTTACATTACAATAGCATGTAATGGAATTTTAAAAAATTAAAACTAACAAGCAAACAAATTAAATATATATAACAAAACAAACAACAAAATATTATATTGTCAGTTGGTTTTTTCATTATCTTTTGACTTTAGCTCACAAAATATGTACAATTTATCAAAGAATGGCAGTTATCAATTATCAGTGTTTAGAAATTAAGTCCAGCAGGTCCCGGAGATGCTGATAAAGCAATACAAATACAAATGTAAGGATAGTATCGTAATTTTGAATTTCGTCTGGAATCATTTGCTCTAGACTCTTCTCTTCTCAGATTATCGCACTAGAATGTAACAACAGTGTGTCTGTTTACTAACTTATATAAATAACAATATGTTACCTCCTTACTGAATTTAATTTATTTTGATGTCTTTTCATAAGAAATTGTCGGCTGTGAACTCTATGAAAATGTAAACCTACACACTTTTGTGTCTATAATTTATTTTGACATTGTTAAAGAATTTTTTTACTTCAAACGGCAGATTCCATTTTAAAAATGCCAGTTATCTGACATCTACAGAAAATCTATGCTTGGAGATTTCAAGATTACTCTTCACAACACCATGTGTTCTTGCGTTTACCCCACACAATGCAGTTTATCTTGTCATTTAAAGATTATTACGTGTACCCTACACAATGCAGTTTATCTTGTCATTTAAAGATTATTACGTGTACCCTACACAATGCAGTTTATCTTGTCATTTAAAGATTATTACGTGTATCCTACACAATGCAGTTTATCTTGTCATTTAAAGATTATTACGTGTATCCTACACAATGCAGTTTATCTTGTCATTTAAAGATTAATACGTTTACCCTACACAATCCAGTGCATTTTGTCATTTAAGATTAATACGTGTACCCTACACAATCCAGCGTATTTTGTCATTTAAGACTATTGCGTGTACCCTACACAGTGTAGTGTATTTTGTCATTTAAGATTATTACGTGTACACTACAGAATGAAGAGTATTTTGTCATTTAAGACTATTACGTGTACCCTACACAATGCAGTGTATTTTGTCATTTAAGATTATTACATGTACCCTACACAATGCAATGTATCTTGTCATTTAAGATTATTACGTGTAACGTACACAATGCAGTGTATTTGGTCATTTATGATTATGACGTTTAACCTACTCAGTGCAGTGTATTTTGTCATTTAGGATTATTACGTGTACCCTACTCAACGCAGTGTATCTTGTCATTTAAGATTATTACGCGTAACCTACACAGTCCAGTGTATTTTTTCATTTAAGATTATTACATGTACCCCACACAACGCAGTTTTTCTTGTCATTTTAAGATTATTACGTGTACCCTACACAATGCAGTGTATCTTGTCATTTAAGATTATTACGTGTAATCTATACAATCCAGTGTATTTTGTCATTTTAAGATTATTACGTGTACCCTACACAATGCAGTGTATCTTGTCATTTAAGATTATTACGTTTAACCTACACAACGCAGTGTATTTTGTCATTTAAGATTATTACGTGTACCCTACTCAACGCAGTGTATTTTCTCATTTAAGATTATTACGTTTAACCTACTCAGCGCAGTGTATCTTGTCATTTAAGATTATTACATGTACCCTACACAATGCAATGTATTTTGTCATTTAAGATTATTACGTGTAACCTACACAATGCAGTGTATTTTGTCATTTAAGACTATTACGTTTAACCTACACAACGCAGTTTATCTTGTCATTTATAGTTATTACCTTTACCCTACACAATGCATTTTATCTTGTCATTTAAAATTATTACATTTAACCTACACAACGCAGTTTAACTTGTGTTACGTGTAGGTTCGTAGAAAATAAGAAGAGAAATGAGTGAAGCCAACAAGCTATGTATATTTTAACAAAATAATTTATTTCCCTAGAAAACAATATAAAAATTGGAAATAGGACTTACGGTTTGTAAATATAATCCAAAATTTAATCCTAAGATTGAAAAAATACATGTCCTATCACTAAACAGTTTTAAACAGTTCTAATAAAATCCGGGTTCGAATCTCGATGAAATTCCAATATGGAGGCAATGACGTCAGATAAAATCGTTGTACTGGTGGTAACAGATCCTCGATTGAATCACAGTTTATGTTTCCGTATAGAACTCCAGAATAAATTTCCAGTGAATTTCTTTCTCCCAGAATTTTTTATAAAAAAGGTACACTTGTTTTGTCTTCTAGAGAATAAATTATTAAATTCCAAAAACAAATGAAAATCAAACTGGCTACAACAATATAAAACACCTTGTACCCTCAAGGTGTCAAGAATACGACTAAACGAAATCCTCTGAGAACGAGTATTAAAACCCAACTAAAACGTCATTTCAATTTCACGTGTTGGGTCACGTGGTCTCTTAACATCGAACAGCGTAATAAAAAAATAACCCTATCTAAGAACCAAACTCTCACACTGAAAATATATTAAAAAAAGAAAGGCTGTTTACAATCCAGCTAACACGCAGGCCGAAATGACCTTGGAAATAGCCAATCGTTATCACTCAATGTTTACAAAACTGTGTACCAGAGTGAGCTAAAAATAATGCTTCTGTAATCGGTTTTACGTTCTAAATAAACAGAATTTACTTGAAAAAAATATCGAATCCCGTAAAAATAATCATTACAATAAAATGTAATGAAACAAAATTAAAATTGAGAAAAAAATTTAAAACTAATACACAAGCAACTTAATTACATGCACGTAATACTTGTCATTTATTATTACCTTTACCCTACAAAATGCAGTTTATCTTGTCATTTTAAATTATTACGTGTACCCTACACAATGCAGTTTATCTTGTCATTTAAAATTATTACGTGTACCCTACACAATCCAGTGTATTTTGTCATTTAAGATTATTACGTGTACCCTACACAATCCAGTGTATTTTGTCATTTAAGATTATTACGTGTACCCTACACAATCCAGTGTATTTTGTCAAGTAAAGATGGTTTATGTGTACTCTACACAACACCTTGTATGTTGTCAATTTTTCACATTATCTGTCAATACCATGTCAAGTGTAATTCATGTAGGAAATTTAGAGGAAATCTGAGGTTCGTTAGATCTCTTTTCGTAATCTCCGAAACACGCTGTATAATGGGTATAGTTCCAGTATATCAGATATCAGTGAGGCTTGGCCTAAATATAGGTTTCGCATATAGCCTGGTCAATTTACTGTCTCTTTTCACCGTATAATCACCTCAGTCAAATTGATTTCACCACATAAAACATTTATAATTATAATCCATCTCTCTTGAAAAGGATAACATATATTGAATTATCCCTTACCAGGTGTGTGATCAATTATCCCTTACCAGGTGTGTAAAGTGCTTATTTAAAACTGATACATCAGCCGCATAATACAATTTAGTTTCAGGTTAGGTTCGATGTACAAGCGTAAAATTTATTTCGCCTAAATCATCATCATTCACCATATTTATTAGATATATCATCTTAACGGGGGGTGGTAGGTAATTTACTTTATTCAAGCTGCTCTGTCAACCTCAAAATGCTATTAAATTTCATTTTATATTGCCAGTGTGATGCTAAGATCAAATTTATGCATCTCTTTCATAGTTCGATGGACAAAATGAGACTTAGTTACCACCCGTCTTTCCGGTGTCTTGACTCACCCTATACACCTGTTGTGGGACAAGAGTGGGAAGGGCGTATCTTGAAAAAAATGCAGTTGTTCAGCTTTTACACAAACGGGTTTAATAATGCGACAAAATAACACACTCGCCCAACAAGTTCATCATTCGAAAGGAACGAGGTTTGAAGGTGCATTAGGCAGCTCGATATAAAGAAAGCCGATGATTGAAACTGTTATTTTTGTCATCTTGAAGCGTATAGCATTATCATACACAACAGTGTTGGTCTTGTTGTTTTCTGGTTTTCATCCGTAAATAACATTCAATTGGCAATTGTACATTAGGAGAACAAGGAATTAATGGTTTTGCAAAGAGAGCACAGGTTTAAAATTTCCGTATTTTCCATCTGACAGCTGATGACCAGTGGCCACAGATGTCTTAGGCTGCAGATCGATTCAACTGATTCCAATTATGACAAAATCAAATTGTAAATCAAGTTGTAATACCTCAAGCCCTCAATTATTTCACCCAACTGATGATTCGAATGAAATATTGCAATTTCAAATTCTATTTGAAAAATGCAGTGTTTATAACGAGTAAAATGAAAATGCTGAAACAGACTGATGAAATTTAGCCATTGAAAGTTTGACAGTTGTGTTCCTCATATATTGATTAATTTATTCATCTTGTTCATTCTTTATTAGAATCTATTAATATTAGCATTCGACAGTTTAAATGATGGCAATATAATGTTGTGTGGATAACAGGAAGTGGCCACTTTGGCTTCTGCCCTCTATTTTTAGGGAAGACCAGCCTTTATAAGTTTGATGATGACGTAAAATGAGTAACCTATTTGGTGTTCAGAAATCAACACCGGAAGTGGACCATTATTTTTAGTAACGGCTGTCGATAATAGGTATGGAGCCGAAGAGAGAGAAGGTATGTTATCTCTACCGAAGAACTACCACGTCCAGAGTTAAAACAGTAAAGTCATTAAATGGTCACGTATACCAATCTTACTAAACGTTTTGAGACTATTCATGTGAAAAGACTGATTGATTCTTTTGTTTAACTTGATTATGTTCCAAATTTAACAAAATATAATAATCTATTTTATATCCAGGGAGTGCTCTAGAAAGTCGTTGACAGTATCCAATGATTCAGAGTTGGTACTTATCTCTGGGCTGACTGGCGATCTTGTATTAAAAAGTAAATGTTTACAATTAAGGGAAATGTTTTTGTAGTCAGGAGAAAATGTGAGAAGTCTACGACATTTTGCCAAATTATATAGAATAAATGCACTACGAAATTAACTCTTGTGATAACCTATAATTGTTATACATTGCGATATTACGATATGTAACCGGATACTTCGGTCTAACTTAACAGTCTGTCTCCAAGGTATCTTTACGAATTTGAAAGTAATTTTTTTTAAAAAACTCAGAAATTCATTTGATGTAGTCCATAAAATCTATTATAAACTTTCTAAGAATTCGAAGTTTGTTAAGAAGAAAAATAGTATTAGTTGTAGGTCCTTCCTCCGTTGATGGAAATACATATTTACATAACATTACAAAAGAAGAGTTAATGACAGTATTTATATTTGAAGGAATACCATGCCGCTGTGTAAAATACCTATATAAATCTATCATTGCGGGCCATGAAAAGGCTGTGTTATTGCCGGCAACTACAATCATGTGGACACATTTAAGGGTACTTGGTAAAATCTTATCCAACTCTCCGCTCGTGGTTAAGGGGCGGACAAAACAACCAAACCTTCTTAGAGCATTTCACTTTTGTCCAGAATGCACAAGCCTGAAAGCGTTGACTTCCCAACAGACTATGAAATCCACAGGAACCCTGCATTGCCAAGCAAATGAATAGACTCGGGAAATATAAATCACATCATTTTCCTTGTTACTAAGTCATTGAGAAGAAGGCCGAAAATTGCTGACTACATTGATAAATTTGCTAGCAAACAAAGCATTGTTTCCAATAACTTCAATCCGTTGTAAACTATAAAAAAGAAACAGGGTGGCCTTTTCCGACATAAAGAACAAAAGGGTAGCGTTTTTTGACACGAAAAAGAAAAAGGTAGCCTTTTCAGACATTAAAAAGAAAAAGGGTGGCCTTTTTTTTTAGATATAACAAAGAAAAAAAAAAAGACGGCCTTTGGAGACCTAAAACAGAAAAGGGTGGACTTTTCAGACCTAAACATGAAAAAGAGTGGTCATTTCAGACCTAAAAAGAAAAAGGGTGCCTTTTCAGACATAAAGAAGAATAAGGGTGGCCTTTTCAGACATAAAAAGAAAAAGGATGGCTTTTTAGACATAAAAAAGAAAAGAATGGCTTTTCAGACATAAAAAAAAAGGGTAGCCTTTCAGACATAAAAAGAAAAAAAGGGTGGCTTTTCAGACATAAAAAAGAAAAAGGGTGGCTTTTTCAGACATGAAAAAGAAAAAGGGTGGCTTTTTCAAACATAAAAAAGAAAAAGGGTGGCTTTTCAGACATAAAAATGAAAACGGGTGGCTTTTCAGACATAGAAAAAGAAAAACGGTGGCCTTTTCAGACATAAAAAAAAACCAAAAAGAGTGGCTTTTCAGACATGAAGAAGAAAAAGAGTTTTTTTCAAACATAAAAAAAGAAAAAGGGTGTTTTTTTCAGATATAAAGAAGAGAAAGGGTGGCCTATTCAGAAACAAAAAGAGAGAAAGGGTGACCTATTCAGACATAAAAAAAGAAAAAGGGTGGTTTTTCAGATATAAAGAAGAGAAAGGGTGGCCTATTCAGACATAAAAAGAGAGAAAGGGTGGCCTATTTAGACACAAAAGATAAAGGGTGGTCTATTCAGACATAAAGAAGAGAAATGGATGGCATTTAAGACATGGAGCATTGCTAAAGCAGCAAACTGTATGACTGGGCCTGCGGCACAGGCGCGTTTTGTCTAGTGTAGTTAACTTCTTGAAAAAGAATTGGGACAGTCAGTTATAGTGGATAAAATGCTGGTCTTAGAGAATTCATTGTCTTCTCTATAAAATGGCAGCGTTCCTAGAAATTAGGTGTTACGTCAGTTAGAATATCATAAAACAATTGGCGGAAATATTCATATGCTTTAGGCAATATCATTAACTCTAAATGTCTACCAAAGCAACCGAAATGCTTATTATGGATGGTTATGGGGGTGACTGGAGGGAGGGGCTGGGCGTATCTGGGAGACTATAGGAAAGTCCACACTTTGGCCATCTTGGATTGGGTCACTCTGGGAGAAAGGGAAGTTTAATGTTAAAAACATCCAAAGGAAAAACATTCTTGGTCACTCTTTGGGTATGTATGAGTATATAACACTCTTCATTATAATCTATTAATATATATATATATATATATATATATATATATATGCTATATATATATATATAGTATAGTAGTGAGTAGCAGGCATATATATATATAAGGCGGCATATATGGTATATATATATATATAGCGGTTGGTTAAGGCGCGCGTATGTATGTATTGTTACGTGTAGGCTCGTGCAAATGTTTGTGACTCCAGATGGACTCTATCAATATAAAGTAATGCCGTTTGGGATGAAGGGTTCTCCAAGTACGTTTCAACGATTGATGAATATGATTACTTCCGGTCTAGATAATTGTGATACTTATATTGATGATGTCATCATCTGCAACGACACCTGGAAAGGACATCTAGCCACGATTCGGAAATTCTTTGAAAGACTCACTGATACTGATTTGACAATCAATTTATCTAAAAGTGAGTTCTGCCGTGCTTGTGTAACTTTTCTCGGACATATTGTGGGACATGGTCAAGTAAAACCTATTGATGCTAAGCTTAAAGCTATCTCTGATTTTCCTGTGCCTGTTAGTAAAAAGCAATTAATGCGATTTTTGGGTGTGGCCGGATACTATCGAAAGTTTTGTTCCAATTTTTCCAATATTGCTGAACCTCTGACAGATTTGTTAAGTAAGAGAAACAAGTTTCTTTGGACCGAAAAATGTCAGGAAGCTTTTGATAGATTAAAAGCCATACTCAAAAGTGCGCCGGTTCTAACAGCTCCAAATTTCAATCAGTCTTTTAAATTGTCTGTGGATGCAAGTGATGTTGGGGTTGGAGCAGTATTGATTCAAGAAGACAGCAATGGTATTGATCACCCAGTGTGCTATTTCTCTAAGAAATTAAATAAGCATCAAACAAATTACTCAACAATCGAGAGGTAATGTTTGGCTTTAATATTGGCATTACAGCATTTTGAAGTTTACATTAGCTCAGCTCCTTCTCCGGTTGTTGTGTATAGTGATCACAACCACCTTACTTTCGTCGACAAGATGAACAATAAAAATCAAAGATTATTAAGGTGGAGTTTGTTTTTGCAAGAGTATAATCTCAACATCAGGCACATCAAAGGAAAAGACAATTTGATTGCAGATGCACTTTCCCGTGTATAGAAATATTATTTCATATACACTTTATATAATTCATAAGAATTTTCTTATGCAATTTTGTCTCCCTCATATATAATTTACATATGGTAAAAAGAAAGCTTTATTATACAAATCTTTCTTTTATCTTTATGGGGGAAGTGTTACGTATATGTAATTAAATTGCTTGTGTGTTAGTTTTAAAATTCTATTTAATTTTATTTTTTGTTTCATTACATTTTATTGTAATGATTATTTCCATGGGATTCAAAAAAAATTTCAGTAATTTGATATTTTCTTTTAGTAAATGTTGTTTATCTAAGACGTAAAACGTGTTACATGAGAATTATTTTTAGTTAACCTAGTTCGTCTTAGGTTGGGAAGTTCGTAAACAGGCAGTTAAAATGATTGGTCAGTATCAGGGCCATACTTTGATTGCGTGATCACTATGTGTAAACAACGTTTTTTATTATTGGTTCTTAAGTGGAGCTACACTGGTGTACGTGATAGATTTCTTGTAGTAAGAGACCACATGACCCATCTCGCGAGACCTGAAATGATGTTTCTGGGGTTTAAATACGCATTCTTAATATTTTTCTGTCAGAGTCGTTTTAACATCTTGAAGGAGCAAGTCTTTTTTTAATTGTTGCCAGATTGTTTGTTTTTCTACTTTTTTTTTTGTTTTTTGGATTTAATAATTTATTCTCCTGGAAACTCAACAAGTTGACTTTTTTTATAAAAATTCTGAAATATATTCAGTGGACATTTATTCTGGAATTATTCGGAAACAAAAACTGTGATTCAATTGTTGAATTGTTGATATTCGTACATGGACCACATCTGACTGATATTCGTACATGGACCACATCTGACGTCATCGCCTTCCATATTTGTATGTCGTCGAGATTCTAACCTGGATTCTAATAGAACTATTTAGTGATAGGACTTGTATTTTTCATTCTTAGGATTAAATTTTGGATTATATTCACAAACCGTTAAGTCCTATTTACCAATTTTTACATTGTTTTCTAGGGAAATAAATTTTGTTAAAATATACAAAGCTTGTTGACTTCACTCTTTCCTTCTTTTACATTTGTACCAGCCTACACGTAACAATAGGAGAAAATTGGGTCGCTTGTCCTTGGGATATAAGAATTTTGGTTAAATATTTCAGAAAATTATTTTCTGAAATTTAAATTCCCCTAGTTTCTAAATCCCAAATACTATTTTATATTTTGTGTGAAATCTTAAGTGAAAACAACAGGCTTTCATTTACAATGTCATCAAAAGTGGAAATATTTCTTTCTAATCCAACTCAGGAGCAGTTGGATAGTCTGAAAAAAGATG
>JAECUM010056767.1:0-11052 GCA_016617855.1 Megalonaias nervosa | reverse complement strand
TAGCAACTTGATTTATTATTTTACTGACATTTGGAGGCATTACTTCAGTACTAGGTAATTTTACTGGTTGAGGTTTTCGTCGTATTAATCGTGCTAGTCTATCTTTGATCGTTGAAAATGCTTTACCAGCGAGATTACCCACAGCACCAATACCTTTTTCACGAACAACATCAATAGCTTTCATTCCCAGTTGCTTTGCGATCGGTATTGCTTTTGGGGCTATCCTTTTAAATAGACCCTGAACAACATCACCTAGTCCATCTCCGCAGGTTGTTCTGTATACTGGTAATCGTGAATTTATTACCCTGACCATGGTTGGTCCACGTTGAGTATTATGAACGATCATTTTATTATAGTAATTGTATTTAATTACGTACTCAGTCACTGTAGTAGTCATCGGCAATTTCGTTAATAAGAGACTGATAAACATCAACGTCCATGATACCGCCTGTAAATAATCGTCTACAGATATCGGCCGCTTCATTAATTATTTCTGGAGAATTATTACCAGCTCGTTTTCCTCCGATGAGAATCTCCAGACGTTCAACGTCAGCAAGGACGTTATTAGGACACGGAGTAATATTACCTCCAGTAGAAAGACCGCTCCCCCTAACATAAGACGTCGGAATAATTCTTTCGGCTTCAGATTCTGGTAATCCTAATTCCATTAATCTATTTCTAATTTTCGTGAGCCCAATAACAGATGAATATGTAGAGGCCATACTTTGTTCTATACTCACACCTTCTTTTATCTCTCTATCTCTCAATTTTTTATATACTTCAGCATCTTCAATCAATTTATCAAATTCCATTTTTTTAGACGATGAAGATAATAAATGTTGTTCTAACGCCCTGGCTGCTTCTTCCTTCTCCGATTGTGATTTTAATGTTGATGGTGATAATACTAATTGGGAATCTTGTTTACGTGGTGATGGTGATAATGGTGGTGGTAATTCCAATGTTGTTTGAGGATCTGGTTGTTATTCCAATGTTGTTTCAGAATCTGGCTGTTTTCTTTCTTTTGTATATTTTCGTTTTGGTCTTGCTTTTTCTTCTTCTTTTGCTTTTCTTCTTTCTTCTTTCTCTTGTCTTTTTTGTTCTTCATTTTGTTTTCTTTGTTCTCTTCTTGTTTTGATTAAATCGTCAATTGCATAAAGATAACCTTGATATAGCACATCATTATTTTTAGCTTGTTCAACATTCATATATATGCGATATAATACTTTTTGCCATTGTTCACGGTCTTTAATATATTTAGTGTATTCGGGTTTCATTAATTTATCTCTTCGACCAAAACCATCCAAAGAAAACTCAGCTAATTGTTCTAGGCCTTTAAGGTTCTTAATTGTTTTAATAGTAAGTTCATCAAATTTATTTATCAGTTCAACATTTTTTATTACAGAACTTTTTTGTTTAGGGGCTGGTGCTTCAGCGACTACATGTATTTGTTGTATTGGTTGAGCAGCAGCAATTTCAGGTGGAAGTCCCCGTAAAATCCTTTTTGTCTGTTTTGTTCTTTCCGCTATTTTTCCAGTTGCTTCAGCGGTTTTCTCCAGTATTGGTTGAATACCTTTAGTTGTTTCAGTAATTGGTTTAAATAATTGTATTGTATCCTCTTCAAATTCAACATGAGATTCCTGACTCTGTTGTAATTGTTGCTTGACAGCATCACGGGTAGGTAAATATTTTCTAATTGCCTCTAATCGCTCTCGAGCTAATCTAGCTGAATGTGGTTCTCCAATATTCATTATTAATAATATTATTTATACTGGCTGTTTAATTTACAGCAGCAGGCAGGGTGAACGACAAAAATTGAGTGACCCGGTAAGTAAACTAAACGCATTATAACATAAAAAACAAAAAAGTCAAAAATAAAATAACAACAATGAGCTAACTAAAACGATTTATTATCCGTTTTTTCAAACTATATGGTAATAATAAAAGTTAGGAGGTTCGGTTTAACGTTATTGACCTTATTTTTCAGCCCCTGTAGGAACCTTTATTTTTGTAAAATAAGGCCATGAAAAAGTTGTCTGTTCACCCTGCCTGCTGCTAATAAGAATATGTATTTGTGTATTGCTATACCAAACATACGTAGTTTTATAACTGTATGTAGTAGATTGATCTATCAGTCACTTAAATTGAACATTTCCCACGATTGTGCCCGATGCCAATACTAGTGTCTAAGTTCCCCCAAGCCAAGTTTTGTTGAAATACACAAAGCCAAACATTGATTGCAGTGAAATTAAGATGTCCTTAGAAACAAGTAACTACCTTACGGGGCAAAGTTTTAGGCGTGTTGTAGATGCATACTAGAGGTGAGCAGTATTACCGGTTTACCTTGGTATTTTTGTCTAGTGATACGTACCACGGTACTTTTTCACTGTACCGGTACGTCGGTAGTTTCCATCAGTAAGGAATGTAGTGAAATTCCCAAGTAATAATGTTACGAAATTAATGATATTTACAGCATGCTTACATTTTCATTACAAAATATTTCAGAAAATTATTATCATGTTTTTACAAAACAATTATTTTGTCACAAATTAATTTTGCATTTTACAACAATAATTATATTTATGATCATTTAATCGTGTGCTAACAGGGAGGCCAAATGGGGTGTTGTGAAAGATATTCAGATCAAATCCATTTTTTAGAAAAATTTTGGATTAAAAATGTAATTTTTGTAGTTATTCAAGAGAGTATAGTAATTTGTTAGGAACTTGCATTCCTTTGAAAGACAGCGAATCACCTAAGATTTGCAGGAAAGTCGTTGTTTTCTGTTAGTATTTTACGCAATTTCTCAATTCTACTAAATATTTTTTATCGATTGTCCAGTAAGTTTGTTTTATGTCTACTAGCACTCTCTCATGAATATCTTTCATGGGTGTTGGCACCCCACCCAAGGTTTCCCCGCCAATTATATCAATACTGTAGTTAGCAGACTGTAGGTTTAAGTGTCAACATTTCCTGTTGTTATCGACAAACTCAGCATAATGTCTTTCACAGGGTGTGTAAGCATACACATCCCGTTTTAGTTACAATGTTTAGATTACCACTTATACAACTATTAACACACACACAGTAAATTCATCTACAATAAGGTAGTGACCATTTTATTGAAGGAGGAGAGGGGCTGCGGGCTGAGATATTTTAATTTCAAATATCTCAAGAAAATTATTTTATCCAATAATAAGATGGGAATAATACGGTGTAAGTTTGCTTCTAATTCGAGCTAGATATTTTTCAAGCTATTTTTTAATGTGTCACGACACTGCCCCAGAACATTAAATTTATGATCCCTTATATAAGTATAGCATGCCGTGGAACGTATCGAGGTTTGTACAGAAATATTTCGTGGCAATAATAAATTCCGAAATGAGCTGTCGAGAAAATTCAGATCACCTTAGTTACGATATGCATATTTCGTTCATCGGGTTTACTTGTGCACATATTATGGCTGATAGAATAAATACAAAAAATACAGAAATTTAAATAATGACGGAAAACTCCAGTGCTAGCATTCGAATATCTTTGCTTCAGTGTAGTAACACAAGTCAATTCCTCTATATATCTAGCAATTATCACCCTGCTTATTTGTCAGTCTATCCTGTCCTCATACCGCTTATGTGATTCCTCTACCTCCTCATACTAGTATTACTATTACTACTGCTGTTGCTACCACTAGTAATACAGAAACAAAAAAAAAAGGATTGCTTGTACTTTTAATGTTACTACTACAATCGCTGTTATTACTACTTCTGTGACGTATATTAATGGGGCTACAATAACAGTAATTCTTGCAGCTTCTGTAAGAATGCTGATACTACTGTACAACTTGTGTAATATTAATGCTACTACTGCTGTTAAACATGACGTAACATGGCCAAAACGTGTTGATGTAAGGGGATGGTATGACAATCAGTCCTGGCAAGATTTGTTTAATAATCGTGATCATACGCAAATGAATCTTCAGGGTGCTGATATCACGTGACTAGGGCGACATAGTCGGTTGCTCTTACGTCTGTCTTTATATACTATCGCAAGGTAGCGTGCGTCCTACTCTTTGTCCTGCTTTCACAATGCATGTTATTATGTTACCTATGTCTCCAGTTGACGAGAATCTTAATATACTCACCTGGAATGTTAGAGGTGTGGTATCTTCTGGCCTCAGTCTGGATTCATAGCTGTGTTAATCCAACCATAACTGATGATATTTCACTTCTGGCTACATATCCTAACAATCTTCAAAAGCTGACTGATGTAATATTACCCTTAATCTAATTTTCTTTAAATCTCCCTCACCTGTTCTTGGCAGTAAAAGCACTCTAGATTAGAATTGAGAAACAGAAACAGCTGCTTATGCGTTCACTGGGGTTTAAGTTCTATGGGAAAAATAATGTCAAGGCAATCTTGTCTCCTCTTCACAACTGCACTGATATCGTGTACTGTGCAAATAGAATCGACCGCACACTGGCGTTATTTTTACCAATAGCAAATAACATTACCGCATATGCCTGCCTATAGTAGCAACTGGCGATAAGAATTAGGTGTCAAAAGTTATATGTTGTTATCTTCTGTTCAAAATACCAGAATTATGTGACTATAAAATGGTATTAGGGGTGGTCATCTTTGCCAGTTGTTCTTTCTGCAACACATATTAGACACCGGTTTTACTCAAAGCTTCTGTCACATGACGTAATAGTCGAAGTATGCAGGAATGATTTTGTTTGGATTGGTTTGGTAGGGTTTAACACCCCCAGAAAGAGCCACCGACCAACGGGAAGCTACTGGCAAGATTTATCGCATACACACGTTGTTCGAGCGAAGACTCGAATTCACGCGGTCGGATGAGATGTGTGAGTGATCTTATAAAGGCCAGCGCCTTAGGCCACACGGCCACTCGGAACCCCCATGCAAGAAGTGGAAAAAAAAACTTTTTACGGTCTGTTTGGTATACCCACGTTGGTAGAGCCGAGACTCGAACTCAAGCGGATGGATGTGAGATGGGTGTATGATATTTAGGTGCAAGCGCCTTAGACCGCTTGGCCACCTGAGAGTCCACAAAGAAGGGGAAAATGTTATTTTCACAGTCTGTTTGGTATTGTCATTAAACCAAATAGTTTACACCTTTTTATGCTGTCAAGGTGACCGAAGAAGTAATATTTCCTTCGATGTTTATGGTAGTGAAGTATGGTGTACTATTTCACACAGTGACCGTACTTCATTTGACTAAACTCCGAGGTATTTTGGCAAATATTTACAAAGTTTTCCAACCAATATATGATCAGACACTGCACTAGGAATGTTACGTTGAACACCAGCGCAGTACGAAATTGATAGGAGAAAACAATTTTTTCATGGATTTTGTTTAATACGTAATGATGTACATTAAAATTGCATGTTTAACGTTGCGTCGTTTCACTACATTTTGACCCATAGGTTAATTTCAAAATATATATGATATACGAAACAAGCTTAATTTTCTTCAGTATCTAACTGATTATTTGCCACATTCAGGCATTCCAGATAGACAAATTTAAACAAAAAGCTAAAGTAAAAAATTGCTGGGTTTGCAAATAGACCTTGGTGAGTTTGTCTGTCTAACTACACAGTTTTGACAGGTTCTCTTCCATACACGAATTCTTGTGACCTGCCTTAGTATGGCAATCGGCTAAATTAAGAGAAGACATTAAGTTTGTTTTACTCACACAGCTAAACTATGGGATTCAATCCCTCAAACACAGCTAGACATTTGTATTCGATGTGGGAATATTTATACAGATTTGATACATCATATCTGTGTTGCATGTCCTTATATGTCTTGTTTCAGAAACTCTTTTAGATAATTGCCACTAAGCCTACAAGTTGCGTTATTTAACGCTGAAGATGGGATATAACTGTAATGTCTTCAGCACCAATGGGTGCACTTGACAAAAAAAATTCCACGCTACGCGTGCAATATGCAGCACATTCGGTGTTCTGCCAAAAAAATATTTTATAACCTGTAACTCCCGCAGCTCATTCAATATTGAATGATTACTATAGTGTAAGCATTTTGAGGTCTAATGTTCTATTGTACAGGATAGACAAACTTCGTGAGGATTGTCCTATAACGTGTTCGGGTGTTTTACATTTCTCTATGTCGCTTCTTGGCTTTCTGTACGAGGTTAGTCTGTATCGTTTGCGTACATCTATCATTATTTGTACAGTGGTTTTTTAATCATATAAATGCTTTCTGATCGTAATGAAATGATTGTATTATACTTCTTTATTGTATCATGGACTCTTCTATTTAAGGACATAAAGATTATAATGATGACTAAAACGTCCTTCACGGCAATCGTGATTTAATTTCCATATGAATCAATGGTGAATCACAGTTGTGGAAGAGGCGTCTGGAAAACCTGTACAGAATAAGAGGGCGGAAATCGTGACTTGAATTCTCCACGATTGGCTTCAGTGATCAAAGGAAACTTTTGATCATGGAGTTACGTGAATTTTATCTGCAGCGTAATCAACTTGTTTGTTTAGGGTATTGTGTTAATTATCTTGATGACACAGCCATTTCTTCCATGGAACCATGTGAGGAAGAAAATACTGCATGATGTGAATAATAGGTTAACTTTCTCAGCATAAAGTATTGAAGAGAGTCTCAAGTAAAATTAATGCAGCTCAGTGTATTCCCCAGGGGTGTAAAACTGAGGGTCAAAAATAACCCTTGGTGTCAGAACTGGGGGTCAAATAAAAAATATGGGGGTCAAAAATGTACTGGCAAATTTTCATCTGATCCATACTTTTTCAGCTGAAATAGGATATTGCAACTTGCACAACATACTCTCTCTCTCTCTCTCTCTCTCTCTCTCTCTCTAAAATACAAATAAAAACCAACACGCACAATCAACACACAAATGAATTGTCCATCAAAAGATAATTTTATTAGTTCATTTTCCTTATAGTCTAAAGTCGTACTTTTAGCAGTCTCTTTATAATCTTTTTGTAGCAATATTATAGACCAACACATTACATATAAGCCAATACAAAAATCCAAATAAATCTTTTTAACCAAATGGCAGTTAATTTACTGCCTGTCATAAAATGTGTACTATCATCGGTTTCATTGTACTTCGTCCTAAAACACATTTACCCAAAAATCAAAGAGGCTAATGATTCATCTTCTCTTTAATAAGTTACACTTGAACTTTTAGATCTTTCTTTCGTTGCAGCAAAGTTAACAAAATCTGCAACGACCCCTGAATATGTAATCCAAATAATGGATTTGTCTCTGCAAGTTTACTTATTTCTTTGTTCTGAAAGAATGTCTTAGGTAATAATGTGTTCAAAAGATATCTTGTTGTGATTAAGGGCAGATTTTTTAAAATTCTTAAACGCTGTCACGAAAGGATTATTCACTTGTGCAGTCTTCGCAATCACGAGATCAGAAGTCACACCGGTAATCCCAATGGATGTGCCGTATTCCAGTCAAGGGAATTATTTTCTCCATTTTTCATTAAAGTCTGATCCACAGTTCCTCTATCGTGTTCTGCTTCTTTCACTTTCTTCGCTAATGATTCTTAGTGCACGCCGTTTTAATCTGGAGATCACATTTTAGTGCAACAAAAAGCATTGAGGTTAAACATCTGGACGACATCTTGCTGAGCTCGATGGAATCGCGTGAGAGCTCGCGAGATTAGGGGAAGCTACTCTGTCATAACATTGCCTATGCTAGTCTGGTTCTCTGCTTCGTATGCTCTGTATAGCAGAGTGCAACGCAGGGAGCATACGAAACAGGAAACCAGACTATGCCTATGATCGAAGTATACACGATGCCATCCCTAATCCAACGCATTGGATATTAAATAAATCCTGATTGCATTTTGCAAATCCTTTGCGTCAGAAAAACGCACGGCAAAAAATTGTGTGCGTCAATTTTCTCCAGTATGCGTCCCTGACGCACAAATGTGCGTAAAGGGAAACACTGAATTAATGCTGTATCACAACGATCGTAATGATTATATTTCGGGCTAATTGTTATACGAATCTTCCTGGTGGAAAGAATAACAATGTCTTTACATATCATCACTGTTTCGGTGGTAGACCAAGAGTGGATAATATTTAAATATGGGTTCTTACAAATCTGAATCGAAGGGAATTGATAGTACCAAATATTAAATGAATATCGTCCAAGTGTAGCTTTAATTGTCAAACAAACCATAGGATAATTCACATAAACAGTAATATCAAAACGTATCGTACCGTGCACAATTTTTACAATGATTTTGAAAAGGGAAACATAGTACCAAAACTTAAACACGGTTATTACTCCAAAAGTGAAACCACATACTAACGCCTACTACACCACTTAATACAATAAAGTTTTGTTTAACCAAGGTTGTTCCACTTTTCTAATATTTTTAAATATAACATACATTTTTTTAAATTGTTAGCAAATGGATTTGAAGTACTGAAGATGTAATCACAATGCTGAAACATTTCTCAGCTCAAGCGTTATAGGTAAGTGATAAACTTAAACAATCACATGGTTTCTTGACACAATTAAAGTGATTAGGCATCTTTTTGTATTGTGTCTTGGCACTAGCCTCCCTGTAATTCATGGCTGTTTGCCACTAATGACACGCCCGTATTTTTTTTATCTTCCATGTAGCGGACCGTTTCAGCTTTTCTATTCAGTGAGTTTGGTGCTTGGAGGCTCTTAGAAGATTACATATTAATGAAACGTAACGATGAGAACAAAGCTCGGCCATTCTGTCAGATCAAGAAATAACATCTTGAGATTTTTTTTAAATATAAGCGTGTAATGATTCGTCCCAACAGAGTGCACCACATATGATCCGATAGAAAAGATCGATGATATTACGGTTGTAACTTTTTCTTCTTCTGCCATCAGGTGTGTCATGTAAACAAAAGTCGTTCCGAACATGGTTCTCAGTGGCGGCGAATTACGTTCGACGCTTCTTTCTCGACTTGATGGAAAATGTAGATGATACTCCAATTGGGGATATAATTATTACCGACCATCTGTATTATCATTAATGGTGGGTTGTACTAAAATACATCAAGTTCATTCTCGCACTATCGATTCCCCCTTAACTGTAGCAGAACATGATAAAAGGGCAATAAAAACTATTTTCCTTTACAACCGAGACAGACAGACAGACAAACAGGCAGACAGAGATGGACTGATTGATTGGCTTACTTGTTGACGATTGTCCGCAAGTTATCACGTAAGAATAAAGGGTAGGCATATAAGTACATATGATATTGGTTCCAGTTTTTCGACCTACAATTTCCTAAAAATTATTCGTCTTCGAGTATTTTCTTCCTTTTATATGGGTGACATGTATCGATTGTGCTCTTTAAAACATCTACAATATTCAATGTTACAGCCAAATAGATCGAGAGAGACAAACTATTTCAGCTACAAATTTCCAGAAGATGGATTTTGTCTTGTTAATGTGAGTGAATTAGGGCCCATACGTTTCGATGTATTTTATCGCATCTGTCATTTTAAATACGGTAAACAAAGAAACCTTCCACGGTCATTTTTGTCCAATGGATAGAGATCTCTATTCAAGAAAACTATTCTATATCTTACCTGGACAAAGAACTCACTCAGCCAATATGAAGATGTTTGATGGCACAAAGATTAGGGTGTAATTCCATCATTCCAAACGAATAACTGAACTATTTCCACTAGAACGAGGATATTAACTTCCACTTTTTTGTAATTATTGAAAATACTGAAACACTTTCTTTCCTTGATGAATTTGCAAATCATCATTTTCACTTTACTGAAGTATCAAGATTCCACACTCCTGAAATAATGTCCCAATCACACTCCTCACAAGCATCGCTTAAGCTCTAGAATGATATTCTTGAACTAATTCCAATAATAAGGGACTTTTGGAGAAACGTTTCCTTGAATCTCGATTTACAGATTCTTTTGTGCCCTTGGGTATTGTCTTCAAAATCACTATCGTTTCATTCACACTATAGCATAATGACTGTCCATCCATTCTCACCCTTTAATTTGGGTATGATATAATGACTTTGTTAACCACTCATATCGTTGATTATCGTATGGCCAACCACAAGTAATATTTTAGGCGTGGTGGAACAATGGTAACGACCTTCAGAGAAGCAACGTTGAAAGAAATAGAATTGTACATATTTCTGCAGATTATTGACAAAACTTTCCAATGTCTTAGACTTTCTGGATCAGAAAAAGAATAAAAGATTGTCATATTGTTGTTTTCATCTTCCCATGGCAACCAAAATAGAATATGCAACATTTCAATAATGATATTCACAAGCAAGTAGCCATTCAAATTCAGCATTATCTGACAGATGTAATTTGAAAATATGATTTTATCTTTAGAAAACGAGATTGGTTATAATGCTATATCTATATCTATATATATATATATATATATATATATATATATATATATATATTTTATCATTTGCTCTAGGGGCATTGTTTGGCTTTTTTGCTTTCTTTTTTTTCTTTTGTAGTATCCTTGCGTAACACCGTTTCCATTAAGAAAATCATAGTTCACTCGAAACATCATCGTGCAAAAATCACCGTATTCCCGCTCTCTTAGATGTATATTATTTCCTGTGTTAAAGTTAACCATCTTGTTTGGCTCCTACATGCTGAACAGCCCAACACTTTCTTTCCTGCAAAGATGAAAACCAGACAGGGAAAATTAAAACAAGACAATCACTTTGGTCAATTAAGAATTTGAATGAAAATATGCAATCATATGGTTACCGATTAATACTAACAGAGATTATTTACGACAACAATATTCACTGTTTGCTTCTGAAACAAATTCAATATGTGAAAAAAGATTCAACGGGTATGCTGGATGGGTACATGACAAATAAGGAAATTAGGGTCCTTTGTTAATCGGCAAAATGCTTTGGAATACAATAATTGGAAATTGGATAAGTAAGTACAACCAAAATTACCAATTAAATTACCAATTATTACACAACTAATTACCACTGATATGTATATATATATAT